>JAVSCE010007278.1:0-85007 GCA_032199065.1 Smutsia gigantea
GAAAGCTGTTGGTCGTTTGATAGGGATTGCATTGAATCTGCAGATTGCTTTAGGTAGTATAGCCATTTTGACAATATTTATTCTCTATAGCCAAGAGCATGGGATGCATTTCCATTTGTTAGTGTCCTCTTTAATTTCTCTTAGGAGTGTCTTGTAGTTTTCAGAGTACAGGTCTTTCACTTCCTTCGTTAGGTTTCTTCCTAGGTATTTTATTCTTTTTGATGCATTTGTGAATGGAATTGTTTTTCTGATTTCTCTTTCTGTTAGTTCATTGTTAGTGTATAGGAAAGCAACAGATTTCTGTGTGTTAATTTTGTATCCTGCAACTTTGCTGAATTCAGATATTAGTTCTAGTAGTTTGGGAATGGAATCTTTAGGGTTTTTTATGTACAGTATCATGTCATCTGCAAATAGTGACAATATGACTTCTTCTTTACCAATCTGGATGCCTTGTATGTCTTTGTTTTGTCTGATTGCTGTGGCTAGGACCTCCAGTACTATGTTGAATAACAGTGGAGAGTGTGGTCATCCCTGTCTTGTTCCCGATCTTAGACGAAAAGCTTTCAGCGTCTCGCTGTTAAGTATGATGTTAGCTGTGGGTTTCTCATATATGGCCTTTATGATGTTGAGGTACTTGCCGTCTATACCCATTTTGTTGAGAGCTTTAATCAGGAATGGATGCTGAATTTTGTCAAATGCTTTTTCAGCATCTATGGAGATGATCATGTGGTTTTTGTTCTTCTTCTTGTTGATGTGGTGGATGATGTTGATGGATTTTCGAATGTTGTACCATCCTTGCATCCCTGGGATGAATCCCCACTTGATCATGGTGTATGATCCTCTTGATGTATTTTTGAATTCGGTTTGCTAATATTTTGTTGAGTATTTTTGCATCTACGTTCATCAGGGATATTGGTCTGTAATTTTCTTTTTGGTGAGGTCTTTGCCCGGTTTTGGTATTAGAGTGATGCTGGCTTCATAGAATGAGCTTGGAAGTATTCCTTCCTCTTCTATTTTTTGGAAAACTTTAAGGAGAATCGGTGTTATTTCTTCTCTATATATCTGGTAGAATTCAGAGGTGAATCCATCAGGCCCAGAGGTTTTGTTCTTGGGTAGTTTTTTGATTACCAATTCGATTTCGTCACTGGTGATTGGTCTGTTTAGTTTTTCTGTTTCTTGCTTGGTCAGTCTTGGAAGGTTGTATTTTTCTAAGAAGTTGTCCATTTCTTCTATGTTTTCCAGCTTGTTAGCATATAGATTCTCATAATATTCTCTTATGATTCTTTGTATTTCTGTGGGGTCCGTCGTGATTTTTCCTTTCTCATTTCTGATTGTGTTTATGTGTGTAGATTCTCTTTTTCTCTTAATGAGTCTGGCTAGGGGTTTATCTAGTTTGTTCATTTTTTCAAAGAACCAGCTCTTGGTTTTATTGATTTTTTTTCAATTTTTTTATTCTTCTCCATTTTATTTATTTCTTCTGTAATCTTTATTATGTCCCTCCTTCTGGTGACTTTGGGCCTCATTTGTTCTTCTTTTTCCAATTTCAGTAATTGTGTCTTTAGACCATTCATTTGGGAATGTTCTTCCTTCTTTAAATAGGCCTGGATTGCAGTATACTTTCCCCTTAGAACTGCCTTTGCTGCATCCCACAGAATTTGTGGCTTTGTGTTGTTGTTGTCCTAAGTCTCCATATATTCTTTGATTTCTGTTTTGATTTGGTCGTTAACCCATTGATTAATTAGGAGAGTGTTGTTAAGTCTCCATGTATTTGTGAGCCTTTTTGATTTCTTTCTAAAATTTATTTCTAGTTTTATACCTTGGTGATCTGAGAAGTTGGTTGGTAGGATTTCAATATTTTTGAAATTACTGAGGTTCTTTTTGTGGCCTAGTATGTGGTCTATTCTGGAAAATGTTCCATGTGCACTTGAGAAGAATGTGTATCCTGTTGCTTTTGGGTGTAGAGTTCTGTAGATGTCTGTTAGGTCCATCTGTTCTAGTGTGTTGTTCAGTGCCTCTGTGTCTTTACTTATTTTCTGTCCGGTTGATCTGTCCTCTGGAGTGAGTGGTATGTTGAAGTCTCCCAAGATGAATGCATTGCTGTCTATTTCCTCCTTTAATTCTTTTAGTATTTGTCTCACATATGCTGGTGCTCCTGTGTTGGGTGCATATATATTTATAATGGTTATATCTTCTTGTTGGACTGACCCCTTTATCATTATGTAATGTCCTTTATCTTTTGCTACTTTCTTCGTTTTGAAGTCTATTTTGTCTGATACAAGTACTGCAACACCTGCGTTTTTCTCTTTGTTGTTTGCATGAAATATCTTTTTCCATCCCTTCACTTTTAGTCTGTGTATATCTTTGGGTTTGAGGTGAGTTTCTTGTAGGCAGCATATAGATGGGTCTTGCTTTTTTATCCATTCTGTTACTCTGTGTCTTTTGATTGGTGCATTCAGTCCATTTACATTTAGGGTGATTATTGATAGATATGTACTTATTGCCATTGCTGGCTGTAGATTCGTGGTTACCAAGGGTTCAAGGGTTGCTTCTTTACTATCTAACAATCTAACTTAACTTTCTTGTTAAGTTATTGTAAACACAGTCTGATGTTTCTTTCTTTCTCTCCCTTCTTATTCCTCCTCCTCCATTCTTTGTATAATAGATGTTTTATTCTTTGCCTTTAGTTAGTATTTGGATGGTCTGCTTTCTTTGCTGTGATTTTATTTTCTCTGGTGACTTCTTTTTAGCCTTAGGTGTGCTTCCATCTAGAGCAGTCCATTTAAGATATCGTGCAGTGGTGGTTTATGAGAGGCAAATTCTCTCAACTTTCGTTTGTCTGGAAATTGTTTAATCCCTCCATCATATTTAAATGATAATCGTGCTGAATACAATATTGTTGGTTCGAGGCCCTTCTGTTTCATAACGTTAAATATATCATGCCATTCTCTTCTGGCCTGTAAGGTTTCTGTTGAGAAGTCTGATGATAGTCTGATGGGTTTTCCTTTGTAGGTGATCTTTTTTCTCTCTCTAGCTGCCTTTAATACCCTGTCCTTATCTTTGATCTTTGCCATCTTAATTATTATGTGTCTTGGTGTTGTCTTCCTTGGGTCCCTTGTGTTGGGAGATCTATGAGCTTCGGTGGACTGCGAGACTACTTCCTTCCCCAGCGAGGGAAAGTTTTCAGCAATTATTTCTTCAAAGACACTTTCTATCCCTTTTTCTCTCTCTTCTTCCTCTGGTACTCCTATAATGCGAATATTGTTCCGTTTGGATTGGTCACACAGTTCTCTTAATATTCTTTCATTCCTAGAAATCCTTTTATCTCTCTCTGCCTCAGCTGCTCTGTACTCCTGTTCTCTGTTTTCTATTCCATTAACAGTCTCTTGCATCTCATCCATTCTGCTGTTAAGCCCGTCGATCGCTTGTCTGATTTCTGCATTGTCTTTCCTCAGTTCCCTCACTTCCTCCCTCAGCTCTTGCACATTTCTCTGTAGGTCCACCAGCCTGGTTATGACTTTTATTCTGAATTCTTTTTCTGGAAGACTGTGCATTTCCATCCCTTCAGACTCCCTCTCTGGGGTTGACTGGGTGATTTTGGTCTGAACCATATTCTTCTGTCTTTTCATGACTATAGAATTGGTCACTGATAGTTACCACGTATGTCAGCTGGGCTCTTTAAGACCGCCTCTTGGGGTGCCGAGTGCTCTCGGGTGTAGCTGCTCGCTGTGTGCTTTCCTGTGTATTCTCATCTCTGTTTTAGGAATAGATGTATTTGCTGTGTTTTCGTAGATAAATATAGTGTTGGTAGGAGATTTCTGCCGCCCTGCTCACACCGCCATCTTCCCCTATTGACAACTTTTGAGTAATGATGCCATTTGATTTTTTTCCAAAAACAATCACAATGGCAATGTAGACATTTGGGGTGATTATTAATTATAATGCAATAAAAATGTGGGAAAAATACCACTATTTGCCATTTAAGCAGATACACAAACACCGGGATAATCAACATGTTAAAATTATATTCTTGAAACTCAGTGGGAATGAAAACAACTAAAGTTATAGTATTTCCAACTTAAAGCTTCTATTCTTTTTTTTTTTTCCTCACTGTGTTTCAGGATGTGGTTGTCACAGCCCAGATGGCATGTCACAAACAGGGCTTGAACTAGGACTTCTTTGATTCCTATGTTCATAGGGAGGATTTATGGATACAACATGGGCTTAAACTTGGAGGGTTCTTTTGTTGTCATATCTGTTACTTTCTATCTTCAAAACTCACCATTTTATCTCCTTAACTTCCATAAGTAATAACTAATTTGTCAGCAAATAATGCAAATAAAAAATAAACAAAATAAAGTCCTGGTTTTCTTAAAGTGACCCACATAATAGGAAACTGAGTTTTCACAACTTGAGTTAATTTCAGGTCCTTATTATTTGTTACTAGATTTTACAAATATGTATTTAGAGTTTGCCTCCAAAAAGTACTTAATTAAGGATAGTTAAATGTTAGCAATATATTCTGAAAACAAGAAGATTCATTTAGTCATTTCTTCAAATCTCATATTCTGAAGGTCAAAAAGAACTTTGCCTGTCTTATAGTTCAACCTCTCCAGAAGCATGGATTACTTTTAAATTTGCATGACTGATTTTTTATAATAGTAATAGACTCAACTATCTCAGAAGTCTTTTAAAAAACCATATATTATTCCAAATGTGTTTGTTTTAACTCTGATTTTTATTACTTATGTTTCTGGGGTTGTCTTCTAAACAGCATATTGCTTAAATCAGTGTTTCTTAAAATATTGTCCAGGTACCAAAGGCATCATGCTCCCGATACAAAATTGCAAAGATTTAGGCTTAATAAGCTGCATCATTTATCAAGGTCCTCCATATGCACATCAAAATCAGAGTATTTCCCTTATATAATATCAATGCAATTGCGTACTGTAAGGAGTATTTGTAGATCCATTATAATCCAGTTATCTGTGATGACCATTTTTACAAAATTATATTATGACATAAGGTTACCCAGAAAGTCATACCTGATTAGTTGCAAGCCAAATTGGTGTCTTTAAGATATGACCCTCCCCCTTACACTCACTTCTCAATAAATAAACTCTTCAAATACTATTTTTGTTTATGCTTACAAAGCTGTAAAGCATAAAAGTGCCTGAACCATAAATGATATTATTCTGCCCCCTTGTTTATGGTGTGAATTTAAAATTTCCAAACTAAAAATATTTGAACATTGTATTGTTAAAAAACTGGAAACGAGGAAAGTTTAACATGGTCACAAATTGTTTTTCATTCCTATCATCAAAAATGAATCCATTTCCCAAGTCCTTGAACCTAAGCTGGCCTTTGAAACAAACAGTACAGAATGAGGAAAAGTGACTTCATGGAACTTTGGAACCTAAGCCTCAGAAAGTCTTAAGGTTTCCATGCTGCTGCTACTTTGTATGAAATCTGGGCTATCCTGCTAGAGAAGCCATATGGAGAAGATTCTAGGCATTGTACCCAACAGACTAAGTTACCCCTAGACTCACAAGTGAGGCCATCTTGAAATACCCACCTATGGTCAAACCTCCAGGTGACTGCTTCCACATAAATAACACCAAACAAGAGTAGAAATTCACCTAGCTGAACCAGCCCAGAGTACAGTCATGAATAAATAAATGTTGTTTATACCACTAGTTTGGTATGGTTTGGTATGCGACAAGATAACAGAACCTACAATGATTATTCTGATGATTTCTTCCTTTGAAAAATATTTTGTATAAATAGCATGAAGATAATGATAGAAATTTCTGTCTCAAGATGTTAACTTGTATTTCAACAATTCTCATTCTAACAAGATCTTAAGCATAGTATGTACATACTTGTGGCTGAAGAAACAGAATTCCAAATATTTTTCTCTGTGTGATCAGATTAGCCATCTGAAGAATGAACATTTTATTCCATTGACTGTGTTGGAAAAAAAACTTATTTTTGTTTTGTCTAAATGAAAATAAATTCATGTTTTCCCCTAATCCAAACTGATGAATTGTTTACATACATTGACTCTGCTTGGTTTCTGGAGGAAGAATATTCCTTCCCTTAATTTAATAGGTTTGTTTATTGTCTAAGTTTGATAATAGTTCCTACATAAGATATATTTTGTGGCTATATTAGAGCTAGTCAGAACCAACAAGTAAGGAAAAGATAGCATTTTAAATATTAATTCTCATTTAGAAATATATTTGAAATGGCATGGTTTGGCTGAACCTGAAGATAGCCAACAAATTGTGAAAACATGTCACTGGGTGCTAAATATATAGACTGACAGCAATTTTTATAGAGATATTCTATCTATTCAAGCCTGGCTGCATTTCTGAGCAGTAAGAGTAGGTTACCATCTAAAAATATAATACATTTCTGTCCTTCTTTTGAGACAGATATATTGGACATTTAGGCGTTTAAGTCATTTGTTTCTTCCTTCACCCATCACCTTTTTTGAAGACTGAACAAATTCATGGGGAGGTCTCCCTTTGAGACCCTAAGCTGGAGTCATTGCTGCAATTTTCTTTCGATGGGAAATGCCAGCAAAGTCCGGCTCAATATCCACATAGGCTTTTCTGAGAAGCCAAGTCCATATTTTGATGAATGTTACTTGATGAAAACCTACTCACAAAATAAGCAAGTAAAAAAGGCAAATTTAGAAACCAAGCAAACAATAACAGAACATAACAACAAATTCCCTTGTAAACCTATGGCCATCTCCAGATTTATTTAAGAGGTAAATCGAACAAACTTCTGGAAAAGCAGCAATCACAGAGAATTAGCCATTTTTCAATAACTCAGATTTGTCCAAGATCCTAATTTCAGCACAGGTAGTCTCTCTGGGTTTATTGATGTAACTGCAGAATTTATAAGCTATCTATCTTTTGTACTAAGTAAATTTGAAATGCAAATCCTTCCATAGGACTTTGTAGGGCTACCATACAAAATATATCTGTTTCTCAGGGAGGAAACTACACAGTCTTTGGTCACCAGGCCTAGCATTACACAACTGCAGAAGTCATCCATGTTTCAAAGAGTATGTGTTAAAATTTAAAATTAGAATAAATCACAAGTTAGATGTAGAAGATTATTACCTACCAGATCAACTTCCAAACGCCAGTTAATTCCAAAGCACTCATTCTCATTGGTGTGTGATTCTCAGCCTCCTTACTCTCCAAGATGGGACTTGCTGCGCTCCCAGCAGGAAGCCCGAGTTCAGCTGTACATTTAGGATGCAGCTCTTAAGCCTAGGAGTGACTAGCAATTGTTTAAATATGCAACTTATTCTGAAAAAGTGTTTTTTAAATATATGCATACATTGTAATTTCAACTTTCATAAAATATTGTCATATACAACCCTGAGAGCTCTTCCCACACCCAGATTTGTTGAGAACAAAGTCTCTGCTCTAGGCATTAAAAGAAAAAATATAAATGACATAATTATTTTGAGACAGCTAGACAGTTATTTAAAGTAAAACTTTACCCTCCTACTATGGATATACTAATAGTAGATCTCAAGACAATTTGCCATATTTTTTACAATAACTCATATAATTTGATTATATCATTCAATTATATTTGAATTTCTAATATCCTCTGGTCAGTATTAAAGCACAGATACAGTCACCCATTTACTGGTTCAACAAGTTTATTGAGCAACTATGTGCCAGATTCTTTCCTACACTGAGGAGACAGTAGTGAACAAAACAGACAATATCTCTGCTGTCATGGAGCTTGTGTTCAAATGGGGAAAACAGTCAATCAAAAATACATAAGTAAGTATGGGTGTACCCACATACATGCATGTAAAATCAGGAACTAATGAATAATAAAGTATGATCACAAAGGAGTGAGTGAAAAGAGGCATTATTTTAGAAATATTGTCAGAGAAAATCTCTCTGAGGGTATAATATTTTACCACAGACCTGAAAGAAATGAAGAAACGAACCAAGCAAATACCAGAGGAAGTAGCATTCCAGACAGAAGACTTGAAAGAAGTACTTGATGGAAATTTTCAGGAACAAGTTGGGGACAGACAGGGAAAGCCACCATAATTGCACATGTGTTATAATTTCCTGGTTATTTTAAAACAAATTTACATTTGTATTTTAATTAAATACATCAGAATTTTCTGCTTCAGCCTCACTTCAATCACTCCTATTCTATGTAGTATTATCTTGTCACTTGCTCCCACATCCTCCATATGCTTCTGTAGTTGTGAACTTCAAAACTGACACTGCAGTGCTAATGACCAGCCTTCTGGGGATAAGGACACTTTAGCTGTTTGATCTTGATCTAGATGCCTCTTCATTACTTTTCGCAATGTTCTTTCAACATAGCCACCCATAATGTCCTTGAAATCTCATTCTGCCCATCTGAACTTTTCTATCTCAATTTGTGCATTTTGTCTTTCCCTTTCAGATATGTTATTGTAAAAATTCCCCCTTTTCTCTCTCTTTGGTCATTTCCTACTTATTGTTTCTATTGGTAAATGATAGCTTGAATTCCAGCCTGTTCTTCCTTTTTATTTTTATGAAAGTACAGGGAACATACAATATTATATTCATTTCAGGTATACGACTACAGCCTTGTTCTTAAAGGTTCTGGGTCCTTGCTCTACAGACTGTTGTCATTGTCATGCTCTTTCTTTTGTCACCTAAATTGTTGAAAATGTTAACTCTGCTGGAACCTAGAGCAGTACTTGTCCTTCCCCTGGGTTGGGGAAATCCCATGACATCTCTTCCCTGACTTCAGACTTCTATCCACTCTTACACACTAAAGATCTTGCCCTTCAAAGTGTGATGAACAGACCAGTGTCAACAGACCAGAATCGTCTGTGAACTTAGACATGCAGACCTTGGGCCCCACCTGAAATTTGCTTAATCTGATTTTGTTTTTTCACATGTTCTACAGAGGATTCATATGCACATTCAACTTTAAGAAGTCCTCTACTAGACACAGCAGAGTCCCTCCTTATTGTAAAGTTCTTTAAAAATAGTCTCCAAGTTGTTGGGTTGTGAGTGAGTCTTTTCAGAAAATGAACAATATGCTAGAAGGCAATACCACACTGTAGTATAATTATTACATCAAATCTGATTATTTTTGTTGTACATTCAAACTATCAGTTCCTTACTTGCTGGCATTATAAGATATTCCAGCTTCATCCTGTAGATTTCCTACCCAGTCCTGTAATGAGCCATTTTTCTAAGGATCCCTGGTTCCTTTTATGTGGAGAATGGTATTAGAAACCAAGATTAGGGCACTCGATGTGCTCGTTACTACTGGGGTATCATTCTTTCTAGCCCCTCCAGAAGACAAAATAAAAATTATGTTGTGTGCACTAACCTACCTACCCAGACATACACACACATACTTCTATATGTAATCATATACATCTAGATTAAACTAAAGATGAGTTCATATTGATGTCTCCAATTCTAATCCATTACCTTGTGGATCAGTCTAGCATATTCCCCTTGCTTATCTGTATATTCTCACTTCAAAAATGAGAAAGCTCTCTCCCACCACATGCTATCTATTTATTTAATTACTCAGTCCCAGTATATGTATAGAAAAGTGGCAGAATTATTATCTTGTGTTCTTTGAGGAACAATTTTATCAACTACAGTATACCTTTAATGTGCAATATACCCTATTATAAGTATTAGAAGTATTTTTCACTTACATAATATCTGTGGAGATTAGTGGAATCCCTGAGCTACTTTTTACATCATAAGATATTCAGCATCCATGGCTTTCACCCACAAATAATATAAGTGTAGGACAAATAAACCTACAAATTTCATAAACAATCAACCCGTTGAGAACATAGACCTACTAGAACCATTATTAATACAGTAAATAAAGCTCCCTTTAACAAAGCAAATTTTGCACAATTTGGTTGCTTCCTCTGTTTTGCTACAAATGTGTACACATGGAAATTTTATATTCTGGTAATGTTCCTTACCTTTGCCACGGTCCACATCCAACCCCAGTGGTCCTTAGACCACTGGGATCCTTAGACTCAAAAAAATGAGCCTAGTAGCTGAGTATCCATGGAAAGAAAATCTGACGAAGCATAAAAAATATTTTTAAAAATATTTTTAAATGTTTTCTTAGGTACTTTTTGATCTTGTGTGATAAACATATCAAACTACTAAGACGATATTACAGGAGTGAATTTGGGGGCTCAGCCAAAGAAGAGATACTTTATACTAAGCACTTAAGGAGAAATCATCTCAAATGGAAGGAAGTTTGCATTTGAAGACTTGTGTGGTTTTCAGGTAACTTTATTTTACTTAACAGCTAAGGCTCCTGCCCTAGCCAGAACTGATAGCAGTGACTGTTGAAAGCAAATATCTAAGCACTGGATTTGAATAAATTTCAATTATACTCAATATTAAGAAGTTTCCGGTAACATGTAAGGATAATACAGTTATAACTACAATTCTTACAACATTGTAGGTAAAACATTTATTAATATCTGGTCTTATTTTTTCATCTCATAGGTCTTTGTGATTCTTATTAAGTACATAGTTGTTCACAATATTTTTTCCATTGTACTATTTATTTCTATTGTATTTCTATTCAGTGGGTAATTTTGTGGAAGCACATGGTTTCTTCTATTACAGTAAATAAAATACACTAATATAAATCACAGATCTCCATGGTCTTCTCTAGATTCATAGACCCAATGGCATATACCTTTGAATATCCCAGTCTTGCTTATCATGGTAAAAAATTAAGTACATCAGTTTCTTTTTCTGTACTTCATAAACTTAGAAGATTCTTCCTCTACAACTGAGTATTTTCTGCCTCAGAGACTTAAGAAAACATCCAGATGTCATCTTTGATACTTTACTTTTCTTCCCACTTTTAATGTAATAGATAATAATTCCAGTCAGTTTTATCTCTTAATACATTCTAGGTCTGTTTGCTGTTCTCTTTCTCGGTCATTATTGCATCACTTCAAGTCTTCATCATCTATATATTGAGTACTGATACAGATGCTTAGGAGTTTCCCTGACTCTAGTCTCACCTACTTTAAATTGTATTTCACCTAATAACAATCTAATCTTTTTTGTGAAGTATAGTTGATATACAATCTTATATTTGTTTCAAGTATACAACACAGTGGTTCAACAGTTACCCATATTATTAAATCCTCACCCCCACCAGTGCAGTTACTGTCAACATAGGAAGATGTTACAGAACAATTGGCTACGTTCTCCATGCTGTACTACCACTTCTGTGACCAACTTTATTATGATTGCGAATTCTTGTGCCCCTTTATCCCCCTCACCCTCTACACCCATCTACTCCAACCCTTCCCCCAACCACCAGTTATTTCTCAGTTTACTGCTATTCATTTTGTTTTGTTTTGTTTTTAGATTCCATAAATAAGTGATATCATATGGTATTTGTATTTCTCTGCCTGGCTTATTCCACTTAACATAAGACCCTCTAGGTCCATTCATGTTGTCACAAATGACAGGATGTCTCTCTTTTTTATGGCTGAATAATATTCCATTCTGTACATGTACCACATCTTATTTACCCATTTTCTATTGATGGACACTTTGGTTGCTTCCATATCTTGGCTCTTGTAAACAATATGACAATAAATATAGGGGTGAATATATATTTTTCAAATCAGGGATTTTTGTTACTTCAAGCAAACTCCTAGAAGAGGAATTACTGGGTCATATGGTATTTCTACTTCTAGTTTTCTTTGGAACCTCCAAACTGCTTTCCACAGTAGCTGCACCAATTTATATTGGTGTAGGACGGTTCAATAAGCTATGTGTTATTGTCATGACTTCAGACATGCTACACATTGTGCTTGTTATTCTTCACCCTTTTCTTGGTCTGTATGGTCATGTCTTATTCATCCTCCTTTGCTAACTAACCCAGAGATAATTATCCTCCAGTCATCGTGAACATTACCCATGGCTGTAATAACACTGTATAACATACAAACATAATAATCTTGGTGGCAATGAAAGTGAAGCAAGGCATCTAGATGGCTCTTCTTATCTTGGCTAGACTTATATGTCTGAATGTTGGCTAATAGATGGCTAATATAGGCTGGCATCAGCTGGAGGATTAGCACGATTTAGTTCTTCCATGTGTTGCTCATCCAGTAGAGCAGACTTGGCATGTTTTCATGATAGTGGAACAGATGCAAGTGAGGGGAAGTGAAACATCCAAAACTTCTTGACATGTATGTTCAGAAACAGCAGACCATCACTTCTAACTCACCCAGTTGGCCAAATACATTGCATGAGATCAGGATGTAGCAATACTTCATGTTCATGGAGAGAAATCTAGAGTCATGTGGATTCAGGGAAGGATGAAGAATTGAAGCCATCAATGTGATCATCCTGCCACACTTCTTGTTCTTTTATTTTTATTTTTTAATTACAATAAATTTTGAAGGTTTCACATGAAAAAACAATGTGGTTACTACATTTACACATATTATCAAGCCCCACCCATACCCCAGTGCAGTCACTGTCCATCAGCGCAGTAAGAAGCCACAGAGTCACTATTTGCCTTCTCTGTGCTACACTGTCTTCCCTGTGATCCCCCACGCCATGTGTACTAAACATAATACCCCTCAATCCCCTTCTCCCACTCCCCACCCACACTCCCCTTTGGTAACCACTAGTTACTTCTTGGAGTCTCTGAGTCTGCTACTATTTTGTTCCTTCAGTTTTGCTTCGTTGTTATACTCCACAAATGAGGGAAATCATTTGGCACTTGTCTTTCTCCACCTGGCTTATTTCACTGAGCATAATATCCACCAGCTCCATCCATGTTGTTGCAAATGGTAGGATTTGTTTCTTTCTTACGGCTGAATAGTATACCATTGTGTATAGGTACCACCTCTTCTTTATCCATTCATCTACTGATGGACACTTAGGTTGCTTCCATATCTTGACTATTATAAAAAGTGCTGCAATAAACATAGGGGTACATATGTCTTTTTGAATCTGAGAAGTTGTATTCTTTGGACACATTCCAAGGAGTGGGATTCTCAGGTCAAATGGTATTTCTATTTTTAGGTTTTGAAGGAACCTCTATATTGCTTTCCACAATGGTTGAACTAGCTTACATTCCCACCAGCAGTGTAGAAGGGTTCCCGTTTCTCTGCATCCTCACCAGCATTTGTTGTTCTTAGTCTTTTGGATGGTGGCCATCCTTACTGCTGTGAGGTGATATCTCATTGTGGTTTTAATTTGCATTTCCCTGATGATTAGTGATGTGGAGCATCTTTTCATATGTCTGTTGGCCATCTGAATTTCTTCTTGGAGAGTTGTCTCTTCATATTCTCTGCCCAATTTTTAATTGGGTTATTTGCTTTTTGGGTGTAGAGGCATGTAAGTTCTTTATATATTTTGGATGCAAACCCCTTGTCAGATACGTCATTTACAAATATATTCTCCCATACTGTAGGATGCCTTTTGTTCTGTTGATGGTGTCCTTTGCCATACAGAAACTTTTTAGTTTGATGTAGTCCCATGAGTTCATTTTTGCTTTTGTTTCCCTTGCTTGAGGAGACGTGTTCAGGAAGAAGTTGCTTATGTTTATATTCAGGAGTTTTTGCCTATGTTGTCTTCTAAGAGTTTTATGGTTTCATGACTTACATTCAGGTCTTTGATCCATTTCAAGTTTACTTTTGTGTATGGGGTTAAACGATAATCCAGTTTCATTCTCTTGCATGTAGCTGTCCAGTTACACCAACACCAGCTGTTGAAGAGGCTGTCATTTCCCCATTGTATGTCCATGGCTTCTTTTTCTTATATTAATTGACCATATATGGTTTGGTTTATATCAGGGCTCTCTAGTCTGCTCCATTGGTCTATGGGTCTGTTCTTGTGCCAGTACCAAATTGTCTTGATTACTGTGGCTTTGTAGTAGAGCTTGAAGTTGGGGAACATAATCCCCCCAGCTTTATTTTTCCTTCTCAGGATTGCTTTGGCTATTTGGGGTCTTTTGTGGTTCCATATGAATTTTAGAATGATTTTCTCTAGTTTGTTGAAGAATGCTGTTGGTATTTTGATAAGAATTGCATTGAATCTGTAGATTGTTATAGGCACAATGGCCATTTTGACGATATTAATTCTTCCTATCCATGAGCACGGGGTGTGTTTCCATTTATTGGTTTCTTCTTTAATTTCTCTCATGAGTGTCTTGTAGTTTTCAGAGTATAAGCCTTTCACTTCCTTGGTTAGATTTATTCCTAGGTATTTTATTCTTTTTAAGGCAACTGTGAATGGAATTGTTTTCCTGATTTCTCTCTCTGCTAGCTCATTGTTAGTGTATAAGAATGCCACAGATTTCTGTGTATTAGTTTTGTACCTGGCAACTATGTTGAATTCAGATATTAAATCTAGTAGTTTCAGAGTGGATTCCTTAGGGTTTTTAATGTACATTATCATGTCATCTGCAAACAGGGGCAGTTTAACTTCTTCCTTGCCAATCTGGATGCCTTTTATTCTTTGTGTTGTCTGATTGCCATAGCTAGGACCTCCAGTACTATGTTGAATAGAAGTGGGGAGAGTGGGCATCCTTGTCTTGTTCCCAATCTTAAAGAAAAAACTTTCAGCTTCTCGCTGTTAAGTAAAATGTTGGCTGTGGGTTTGTTATATATGGCCTTTATTATGTTGAAGTACTTGCCCTCTATACCCACTTTGTTGAGAGATTTTATCATGAATGGATGTTAAATTTTGTCAAATGCTTTTTCAGCATCTATGGAAATGATCATGTGGTTTTTGTCCTTTTTGTTGATGTGGTGGATGATGCTGATGGATTTTCGAATGTTGTACCAACCTTGCATCCCTGGAATAAATACTAATTGATCATGATGGATGATCTTTTTGATGTATTTTTGAATTTGGTTTGCTAATATTTTGTTGAGTATTTTTGCATCTATATTCATCAGGGATATTGGTCTGTAAATTTCTTTTTTGGTTGTGTCTTTGCCTGGTTTTGGTATTGGAATGATGCTGGCCTCATAGAATGAGTTTGGAAGTATTCCCTCCTCTTCTACTCTGGAAAACTTTAAGGCGGATGGATATTAGGTCTTCACTAAATATTTGATAAAATTTAGCAGTGAAGCCATCTGGTCCAGTAGTTTTGTTCTTAGGTAGGTACTTGATTACAAGTTCAATTTCTTTGGTGGTAATTGGTCTGTTGAGATTTTCTGTTTCTTTCTGCTTCAGCCTTGGAAGGTTTTATTTTTCAAGAAAGTTGTCCATTTCTTCTAGGTTATCCAGTTTGTTACCATATACTTTTTCATAATAGTCTCTCATAATTCTTTGTATTTCTGTGGTGCTCATAGTGATTTTTCCTTTCTCATTTCTGATTCTGTTTATGTGTGTAGACTCTTTTTTTCTTGTAAGTCTGGCTAGGGGTTTATCTATTTCATTTATTTTCTCAGAGAACCAGCTCTTGCTTTCATTGATTCTTTCTATTGTTTTATTCTTCTCAATTTTATTTATTTCTGCTCTCATCTTTATTGTGTACCTCCTTCTACTGACTTTGGGCCTCATTTGTTCTTCTTTTTCTAGTTCCATTAATTGTGAGTTTAGACTGCTCATATTGGATTGTTCTTTTTTCCTGTGGTAGGCCTGTATTGCAATATGCTTTCTTCTTCACTGCATCCCACAGATTTTGCAGTGTTGAATTATTGTTGTCATTTGTCTCCATATATTGCTTAATCTCTGTTATTATTTGGTCATTGATCCATTGTTTATTTTAGGAGCATGTTGTGAAGCCTCCATGTGTTTGTGGGATTTTTCATTTTCTTTGAATAATTTATTTCTAGTTTCATACCTTTGTGGTCTGAGAAACTGGTTGGTACAATTTCAATCTTCTTGAATTTACCGAGGCTCTTTTTGTGGCCTAGTATATGGTCTATTCCTGAAAATGTTCCATGTGTACTCAAGAAGAATGTGTATTCTGCTGCTTTTGGGTATAGATTTCTGTAGATGTCTGTTATGTCCATCTGTTCTATTGTGTTTTTCATTGCCTCTGTCTCCTTATTTATTTTCTTTCTGGTTCATCTGTGCTTCAGAGCGAGTGGAGTGTCAAAGTCTCCTAGAATGAGTGCATTGCATTCTATTTATCCTTTTAATTC
This sequence comes from Smutsia gigantea, assembly GCA_032199065.1. Classification (NCBI taxonomy): domain Eukaryota; kingdom Metazoa; phylum Chordata; class Mammalia; order Pholidota; family Manidae; genus Smutsia; species Smutsia gigantea. Next base: position 16,184 of record JAVSCE010007278.1, read on the forward strand.
TGTTAGTATTTGTTTAACATATGTAGGTGCTCCTGTGTTGGGTGCAAAGATATTTATAAGGGTTATATCTTCTTGTTGGGTTGGCCCTTTTATCATTATGTAATGCCCTTCTTGGTCTCTTGTGACTTTCTTTGTTTTGAAGTCTATTTTGTCTGATACAAGTACTGCAACTTCTGTTTTTTTCTCCCTATTAGTTGCATGAAATATCTTTTTCAATCCCTTCATTTTTAGTCTGTGTATGTCTTTGGGTTTAAAGAGAGTCCCTTGTAGACAGTATATAGATGGGTCTTGTTTTTTTATCCATTCAGTGACTCTATGTCTTTTGATTGGTGCTTTCAGACCATTTATATTTAGGGTGATTGTGGATAGGTATGTACTTATTGGCATTGCGGGCTTTAGATTCGTGGTTACCAAAGGTTCAAGGTTAACTTCCTTATTATCTAAGAGTCTAACTTAACTCAATATGCTATTACAAACACAGTATAAAGGTTCTTTTTTTTTTCTTCCCTCTTTTTCTTCCTCCTCCATTCTTTATATATTAGGTATCATATTCTGTACTCTTTGTATATCCCTTTATTAACTTTGGGGAGACTTAATTTAATTTTGCATTTGCTTAGTAATTAGTTGTTCTACTTTCTTTACTGTAGTTTTATTACCTCTGGTGACAGCTATTATACCGTAGGAACACTTCCATCTATAGCAGTCCCTCCAAAATACACTGTAGAGATGGTTTGTGGGAGGTAAATTCTCTCAGCTTTTGCTTATCAGGGAATTGTTTAATCCCTCCTTCAAATTTAAATGATAATCTCGCTGGTAGAGTATTCTTGGTTCAAGGCCCTTCTGCTTCATTGAATTAAATACATCATGCCACTCCCTTCTGGCCTGCAAGGTTTCTGCTGAGACGTCTGATGATAGCCTGATGGGCTTTCCTTTGTATGTGGTCTTATTTCTCTCTCTGGCTGCTTTTAATAGTCTGTCCTTATCCTTGATCTTTGCCATTTTAATTACTATATGTCTTGGTGTTGTCTTCCTTGGGTCCTTTGTGTTGGGAGATCTGTGCACCTCCATGATCTGAGAGATTATCTCCTTCCCCAGACTGGGGAAGTTTTCAGCAATTACCTCATCAAAGACACTTTCTATCCCTTTTTCTCTCTCTTCTTCTTCTGGTACCTCTATAATGCGAAAATTTTCCGTTTGGATTGTACACACAGTTCTTTCAATATTCTTTCATTCTTAGATATTTTTTCTCTCTGTGCCTCAGCTTCTTTGTATTCCTCTTCTCTAATTTCTATTTCATTTATCGTCTCCTCCAACATATCCAATCTTTTAACCCTCCATTTTGCTCTTCCACAATTGGATCTCTGACCAGAATTCATTCCTGAGTTCTTGAATGTCTTTCCATACCTCCGTGAGCATGTTAATGATATTTATTTTGAACTCCCTGTCTGGAAGAGTCATAAGGTCAATGTCATTTAAATCTTTCTCAGGAGATGTATTAATAATTTTACTCTGAACCGGGTTCCTTTGGTGTTTCATATTTGTAAATGGCGCCCTCTAGTGCCCAGAAGCTCTACTCCCTGGAGTTTCTCAGCCCCTGAAGCAATGTTGTGGGTTGCCTGGGAGTCGTACTGGTGCCTGGGGGGAGGAAAGAAGCTGTTTCCTGCTTCCTGGCTGCTATGCCTGTCTCCACTGCCTGAACCAGTGGGCTGAACACACAGGTATAAGCCTCTGTGCTTTGCGTTTGTAGTTGCTGTAGACAGATCTTCCCTCTGTCTTGGCTAACGCCAGGGTAGGGTTTGCCAGTGTGTGAGCCTGGTGGGATTGTTTGCAAGCCAGGTGGGGTTGGCCGGAAGAAAGGTACAGTAGGCTGTGCATCATGGAGTGGGTCCTTGGAGCTGTGTAGCCAGCCAGGGAGCTGAAGCACCTGAAGATCATCTAAGGAGAAAGATTTCTTTTTCCTCTTTAAATATGAGTCTATATGGCAGAGCTCCCAACCTCCTGGGCAGAGTGCACCCAGACAACTTTGTCTACCTGTCCTCTCTCCTGAGCAGTAAGCTCTGTGTAATCCTTAGCCCTTTTGCAGCCTTCTTGCTAAGGGCTTCCTTGTTAAGAAGTCTCTCATACTGCCAGCCTTTCTTTTGTCCCAGAGCAACCAGATATGGATCCCTGCTTTCTACAAGCAGGTGGAATCTCAATCTCTCCAGGAATTCTGCCTGTCTTGGTTTTCCAAACCCATAATCACAAGAGTATCATGCAAGCGCTCCAATAACAGATCTCTGGAGTTAGGTATTCAGCAGTCCCTGGCCTCCCCTCCCTCCCTGTTCTGTTTCTCTTCCTCCCACTGGTGAGTTGGGGTGTGGGGAAGGGTTTTGGTCCCTCTGGGCCACAGTTTTGGTACATTCCTGCCATACTTCTTTGGAGCATTTTAGTATTTTATTAATTATTTTTACGTGCTCCATATTATGCATTCTTTAACATAAAGATCACATAGTATTCAGCTTTCTATTCCAGAGACATGCACCTAATGATTTTTAATAGGTATTCACTGAACAATAGGTCATCATAATTTAATGAAAATGTAATATATATGGATATATAAATCATGTCTTCTATGTCATATGTATTTAGGGAAACACATATGCATATATATAACTTTTTAAAATATAAGAATTTTCTAATTTATTAAAATATAATTTAAAAAATATTTAAAATCCTTCAATATCTGAAGAGTGATGGAAAGCATTTTTTTCTAATAGAACAATCATAAACATTAAATGTATAGTATCACATCGACTAAGTAACTTATATTGCAACAGTTCATATGGACCAGAGATGGTTATAATTTCTGTTTGTTTTAATAGGAAACTATAGTTATAAATTTGTGTTCTCAAAGATTGTCCTATTGAAAAACAGATATTTTTTCATATATTTTCATTATATTAGTTGTAATCCTTTTTTATAATTAGTCTACATGTGACACTTGTACTGATCAGTGATTTCACTAATCATTAATTAGTTCATTATATGCATGAAAAGTGTAAGTCAATGATAACATCCCCATTTTACAGAAATAAAATTTTCTTTTTGGAGAACAGAGTATGCAGAACATAAGCTATTCTTACAATGTATTTTCCTCTGTGATCAGAAAAAGGATAATGAATGGTTAATTAAGTGTATTCCAGAAAATTTTCTCAGCTTTGTTATATACTGATACAATAAGACACTTCACTGTTATAAATAAGAGATATGAATTTCAACATTTCTTCTCAATTTATAGGTAAATTTAATTTAGAATAAAATCAGTCATTAAATAACTTGAATTATTTGCGTTGTATTTGGTTTGGTTATTAAAGAGCACACTTTTCAAAAGAATATCAGAATACCTAAACTTTTGTTCTGATTCCATTTTGTCTTATTAGTCACCTGTTCTAGAAGGTTCAGTAGATGAGCATTTTTGTTGTCTCTTCATAGATAAATGGAAATACTTTGGAAATTTGTTCGTAATTTCAAGCAAAATCAGAAATTATATTGGCTATAAAATTCAATAGGATTTTTTGATACTTCTTTAGATATATTTAAATCAGTTAATAGAAGCTACCTTGACCATTGTTTTTCAAAGTCAGTCTTGAGAAGGGTGTGTACAATTGGGAACTTTACATGTTATTGGAGAAAGTGTGAATGATTAAAGACTTAGAAAACTAACATGAATGTACCTTTCACAACTGAAAATGTTCATTTTTAAAAACTCCTTTAGGTTATCTATCCTACAGAAAAAAATATTTGCACTGGCCCCAAACTGGAATCATCTGAAATGCTTAGAAAAGGAAAAATCTGAATAATTTTATAGACATAAATTAATTAAAGCTGTCTGTAATGATATGGAGTACTGCTCATAATTAATAAAATAGTTAAAAATTTTAAATAAAATAATACATTTATTAAGTTTCAGAGTAACAAAATAAAACATAAAGTTTAATTTTGTTAAAAAATTTTAATGCACGTTTCTTTTAATATAGGTTTTATAAATATAGTGATGCATGTGTGAATAGATCTCATTAATTTGTTATTGTTGGTTACTTCAGGGAATGCATATCATGTAACAATGTAATTCATGGCCACTTATTTTTTCCTTTGTTTTTTAAACTTCTATATTGATTAACTTATCCCATTGGTCTTATGTATCATTTGGCTTAAAAATAAAAATAATAAAGTAAGAAATAGGGGAAAAGAAGGAAAAATCAATCTTGGTACAATTTTTGTTATAAGATCTCACATAATAATTGACTAGAGAGTTGAAATTACAGACTCGTCATGTGGAATATTAAAGAATAGTCTTTGTTTTATTAGATTGACTCCTGATTAAAAATGGCAACTTATAAGAGTTTATTAATTGCTTTCCTCATCCCCCTTCTTCTGGTATATTATTGTTCTTTCTTTTTGTTGTATGTTATAATCTTAAATAAATTTTTCTGATATTATTTGGGATCTTGTCCTTTAAATTAAGGGGCTTCTAAGAAATAAATAGATTGTATACTAAAATTTTACTAGCATGCTAGATGTTTGAAATCATTGTACATTTTTTGAAGCTTGTATTTGACCACAAGACTGATCTACATTATTATCCAAATATCCCTGACTATTTCTGTGTGATTCTTGAAAAAGATAGACTGAGCATTACTGATATCAGATCTTGGGCCTTGAAAATGTTCACTATGTTCTTTGAATTTCACTAACCTAAGGACTTTCAATTCTGAACTTACATAATTTCTTTTCCTGATACATTATTAGTGCATAGAAATACAACAGATTTTTGTGCATTAATTATGTATCCTGCAACTTTACAGAATTCATTCACTAGTTCTAAGAGCTTTTTAATGGAGTCTTTAGGGTTTTCTATATATAATGTCATGTCCTCTGCAGTGACAATTTTTCTTCTTGCTTTCCTATTTAGATGCCTTTTATTTCTTTTTCTTACCTACTTTCTCTGGCTAGGACTTCCAATACTATGTTGAGTAAAAGTGGCAGTAGTGGGTATCCTTGTCTGTTCTTGACCTTAGATGAAAATTTTTCAGCTTTCCACCATTATCATGTTATCTGTGGGCTTGTCATGGTCTCTATTATGTTGATGTTCTTATGGCCTTTCAGAAGCCCAAGGAAGCTCTCCTTAGGATAGGAGGAGAGTAGAGCACATGTCATGCTCCAGTGGGGCCAGGCACCTCAAATGTTTTGGGGGAAGGCAAAAATAAAGTTGGATACTTGCTCCATGAGTGGGTATTTTATTGTGCTGACCAACTTACACACATAGGTAAATTCAACTGTCTTGACTTCCTTGGGAGGAGCCTTCAGGTGGTTATACCCATTTTTCAGAGGATAAAACAGCCAAGGAACAAATGACCATGTTCAATGAGCACAGCTTGGGAGCAATAGTGCAGGGTTCACCTTGGATTTCTTAAATTATAGGGAGTGTTTGGCCTTTGCCAAACTTCCATTTTACCTGCTTTGCTGAGATTTTTTTCTGACTTACATGGACATTGAGTTTTGTCAAATGATTTTTCTGCATCTATTGAGATGATCATATCATTTTTATCCTTCATATGTTCACGTTGTATATCACAATAAGCTGTGGTACTGACAGACAAATATTGACTCTATTTTAGGTGTTGAATCAGCCTCACATCCCTGGAATAAATCCCATTCAATCATGGTTATGATCCTTTTAATGTATTGTTGAATCAGTTTGTTAATACTTTCTTGAGGTATTTTGCATCAATGTTCATCAAAGATACTGACGTGTTATTTTATTTTTCTTGTGCCATCATTGTTTTGTTTCAGTATTAGAATAATACTGGCTTGTTAAATGAGTGTGGAAGAGTTCCCTCTTCTGATATTTTTTTGGAAGAGTTTGAAAAAGATTGATATTAATTCTTAGGGTGTTTAGAAGAATTCACCTGTGAATTCCAGGACCTGTGAAGCTCTCTTGTCCTAGACTTTTGTTTGTTGGGATATTTTGATTACTGATTGAGTCTCCTTATAGTCATCAGCCTATTCAGATTTTTTATTTCATCATGTCTCTGTCTTGGTAGGTTGCATATTTCTAGGAATTTATCCATTTCTGCTAGGTTGTCTAATTTGTTGGTTTATAATTGTTCATGGTAGTCTCTTATGGTCGTCTGTATTTCTATAGTATCAATATAGCATCTCCTCTTTCAATTTCTGTTTTTATTTATTTGAGTCTGTTCTTTTTTCTTGGTCAATCTTGCTAAAAGATTGTCAATTTTGTTTATCTTTTCAGAGAACCAGTTCTTGGTTTCATTGATTTTTTTCTACTATCATTTTAGTCTTCATATCATTTATTTCTGCTCTAATCTTTATTATCTCCTTCCTTCCACTAAATTTAGGCTTAAAATATTCTTCTTTTTCTAGTTTCTTAAGGTGTAAAGCTAGGTTTTTTTTATTTGAGACTTCTCTTGTTTCTTAAGGGTTGCATTTGTCACTTCAAAATTCCCTCCTAGAACTTCTTTTGCTGCATCCTATAAATTTTGGTATGTTCCATTTCCGTTTGCATTTGTCTCAAGATATTTTTTAAATTTTTCTATTGATTCTCCTTTGACCCATTGGTTGTTCAGCAGTATGTTGTTTAAACTCCACATATTTGTGAATTTTCCAGGTTTCTGCATGCAATTAATTTTTTCTTGCATACCATTGTGGTTGGAAAAGATGTTTGATGTAATTTCAATCCTCTTAAATTTATTATGGCTTTTTTTTCTGAGCTAACCTATGACCAATCTTAGAAATTGTTCTATGTATACTTGAAAAGAATGTTTATTCTGTTGTTTGGGTGGAATGTTCTGTAAATATGTTAAGTCCATTATCTCCAAATTTGAAGATATGCACAGGAGAGATTTATCAAATACCAAATATATCTCCCAAAAGCATTTGGGGAATAAATGTTATATTTGGCAGAAATAGATAGCAATGTGCATTCTGTAGCCATATGTATATACCTAAACCCCTAAAAAAAATTCTGAGCCCTTCTAATGTCTTTCCATTTATTGCACTTTCCCATCTCTACTGTCAGTGTCTAACTCTTAAACTGATAAGTAACTTAAGATACATATCATGAAAAGAGAAAACCAAGATTGAGGCAAGAGATGAAGCTTAGACAGTAGTAGAAAGGGACAGACAACAAATTAAGAGTTGATACTGAATGTACAAGAGATTGTGGAATAAGCCATGGCAGAGGCCAAGAGGCTGTGCAGGGCTTTGTTACAGAATGTCTATGACTCTGTTCAGAGCCAGGTTTGAGAAGAACCCAAATGCTAGGTGCTTTAAAAAAAAATTTAATTCATATAACTTAAGAGTGTTATAAATAATAGCCTAATATTTTTCTTGCCAAGAAGATCTAATAGAATTAGCTACCACTTTTGAAAGCTCTTGTGTGCTGAAAACATTGTACCATTAACTCATTTAATTTTCAAAAAATTTATGAAATGAATTTTATCATCCCATTTTACTTTGGAGAATGAAGCTAATTCTTTTATTTGCTGTTACACAATTAACCTATGGTAGAGCTGGGATTTGAACCCAGAAAAGTTTATCTTGCAAGCCACCCTGCTTTTGGGCAGTCTGCCAAGAAACAGTTTCTTTTCCCTCCTCCATAATTTATATGTAAACTATTGCTAAGTTTTAGAATTGATGACTGTGCTTTTTTACCACTCAGACCCCTTTTCTCTCAGTTCAGCAGATACCAGCTAGGAGGTTAGGGGGAAACATCCTAATTAAATTTGTTCATATTAATATAGTGAGTATTAGTCGCTAAATATTCCCCGAGGTATTTTAATTTTTAAAGAAGATCCATATTAAAACAAATTACTTTATCATTGTGAAATGTCCAGGGTGTAAAGCAATCAAATGATATAATTTAGGAATGTGTTGAAAATGTTTTTGAACTCAGGGGCCACCCATTAAACAAACTCACCTATATCTGCCCTAAATTAATCCTGCCTTAAATTCTGCATGTTCCAACCCACAGTTTCATGTTTTGGCTTATTGCTTTTTCACTGCTATTCACATTTGGAGTAAGAGTAGGGATTCTTGAGAAGAAATGGAGAATATAAAAAAATAAAGTAGACGGAAAGATAAATAGCCATTTGAGGGGACCACATGTATAGCCTGAGGACGACTGTGGAGAAATGACACATAAACAGAAAAATGTAAATTTATCAATTTAGTAGGGTTTATTGATATCAGTAATCATTAACTATCTTATAGGAACTTAAATAATTTTAGCACATGTAATGATAAATCAGGATACCTTCCTAAAATCATTAAACACATATATTCCCTTTGAAGCCCTCAAAAAAATGAAATAGAATATAGAAACTCACCAATTCAATTTAATAAAGAGGATAAATTATATTCATTAAGCCAATTAGTATCAGTACAAGATAAATCAATATTTTAATCCTGAAATATTTTAGAACTCAGCCAAATTTCAAGTGGGTCTTTCTGCATGTGTATCTCCTTTCATGTTTAAATATAATCACTGAAATCTAGTTAACCTATTTGTAAGAAGTGTACAGTGAAAAAACTAAAATCACAGTGTCAAAAGGAATTTTAGAGAGGCAACTTATAATAAAATTATAGTTAAATGATTTTATAAAAGAAACTGATCCATTCTTTCTTTGCTTTTACATGTTCCAGGCAGAAACTGTCTAATCAATGGAAAGCTTTTAGCAGCATCAACTTTACTGGAATTTGCCAAACATAAAAGATAAGCAAACTATACGAAACAGATTAATGGAGAACAAAAATATTTGTGCCTAATTCTACCAAATAATACATCATCTTTTCATCTTTTCTGCATCTTTGTAGAGCAGGCTTATGCTGAGGATGTCCTTCAGAGTGTGAAATTGCCCCATGGTGTTGTAGAAAAAGTCAAGAATATTTTATGGATGTGGTCATCTATCCTGAATGTTTGCTTGCTCTGATAGACTCTGCTAACTTGAGAAAAATCAGCACCATCATTTTACATGGGATTGTATTTAACCAAGTGGATTTAAAACATACATGTAACTCTCCTTTTCATTTTAAGCAAAACTCTAAATTTGAAAGTTTAAGTGCAACTGAACAGATAGAAATTTAATTTTGAGAAGCAATATTTTTTTCACACAAGCATTACACCAGAACTTTGCTGTTGTGAGGCCAGTTACACTGATATATCCTTTGCATGTAAGAAACCCACAAGTCACCCTTTGAAATTGTTCTTTTGTTTCTGTCTAAAACTCCAAACACTTGCATCACTGATTTAAGTGTCCCCTGAAATGTGTAATTGCAAAAACATTCTGAAAATTAAAATGCTGATATTCTTTTACCCATCCATTACTACTGAGGTGTTAAAATAATTTATTCCATTATATTAACGATTGCTTGATGCATCAAAAGATAATTTGCCATGTAATTTTGTTAAACCTGAAACTGTAGCATATTTTCTTGATAATACCATTAATATATCAAGAGTAAATAAAATGTTTAGTGGGTAGGCACATTAATTATCGCCTTCATCTATTGGTGTTTAAAACTTAGAAATAATTAAATGTGCTTTAATAAGATATGGTTCTGAGAAAGCAGGATCATTTATGAATCGCTAGAGGTGCGTGGAGCTGTGTTTCCCTTGAGAGACAGAATTTATGCCTAACACCCCGCTGATTGTTCAGGAGGTAAAGAACCAGTCGCTGCATGTACAGGGGTTTAATTTAAAGTGTGTTTCTCACTAGGCTGCTCACAACACTTAATTAAACTCTGCTGTTTTGGCAATGACAAATGCTGTAGTGCAGAAGGAACCCGAGTTACAGTGACTGGGAAGCTTTTCTAATTTCTTTCATGTCCACTGGCAGTCAGATCCAGGTCAGAAAAGAAAGCGAGAATAAAAGAAGACATATTGAAGGGGTTTGGACAAAGTTGCCACTTTTAAGCATCTATCTTAGGTACTCAGAAGGGCTGCATTATTTAAAGGATGTAATCGTGTGGTATTTGTGGAAAATACAGCATGTGACCAGGGAAAACAATTTGAAGTCCATTTTTAAGTCATGTGGCTTTAGGGAAAAGCTGGTGTTTCACTAGCAGTTATAAAGCCTGAAATAATAATTGATTTGAATTTAGATAAACATGTAGTGCTTTAATTTCCCAGCAATGTTTTTGTGATATATTTTCTACATACTTTGCATCATATCTGTAAGTTCATTTCTGGGTATATTTTCAAAATCAAGGAAGTCTGTGACATGGATCAGAGAAAAGAAGCTCAAATTATGTATTTACATAAAATTAATTACAAAGTGAAGCATAGACAACCAGCTTTTTGAATTTTTCACATTGAAATACAAACTTGGAAAAGTAGCCTACCAGTCCCTTTATCTGAAACTGTTTTCGTTTCATTTAAATAGGGCAGTGCATTTACTGAGGCTTAGTCCCATAACTCCATCTTTATATACTTCTTATCCCCAAATAAAAGATAAGAAGAATAAAACATTGAAAAAAAAACAAAAATAGCTAACATTTATTGAATGTTTACTATATGTCCAAATCCACCTAGGCATTTTTACACGTGCAAACTCAGTCCCAACGCCTGTACATTCAGTACAGTCATTATCTCTGCTGTAGAGAGAAGACTGGTGCAGAGAAATTAAGAAATTTATGTAAGATCATGCTTAGTGATCATTTGGTGAGAGAACGTGGATTCAAACCTGAGTGGCTTGTTTCCACAACCCATATCCCTAATCAACACAGCATTCTGAAAAGTGAACTATTACAAATTATAATCAGAGAAACCAAATCAAATCAAAGCGAAAATGGCATATATACAGTAATTTCCTTGCTTATCTTTAAAGGACTCTACTCTCCTGCTCAGACTCACATTGCTGGAATAAACTTAGACATCTTCCAATTCCTATCTAGGTAAGAAAATGAAGCCCAGAGAGGTAAGGAAATATACAATATTGTACAACTCATCAGCAGTGGAGCTAAAAATAAAGCCGAGCTTCCTACCGCTAGTCTTTGTTTTGCAGCATACACCAGGATTCTTTCCTCTTAACTGCTACCATACCTTATCTCAAAGTAAATACTTGTGCTGGTTATTACAGATAATGAAAGGTGATTGTCAATTATTATATTATTTATTAATTAAAATATGGACATATTATTAAAACAATTATATCCAATTTTTTATTTGATCGAATTGTGTGGATAATAACATCAGCCTGGTGTTCAAACTGGTACTAAAATACTTCACTGAATGATTCATTGTTCTTTTCAACATGTGCTATAATTTCAGATGGACTCATCTTATGTCATAGAATTATAGAACGAACTTCTGAACATGAAGCATACAACTTCCATTCCCTGATGGGTGAAGATCAGTCTTTACTTGAAAACATCCCAGGGGAAAAATTTCAGTGTTGCAATTCAGCCTTTTCATCTTTGCCAAACTCCAATAAACAACTTTTTGGTTTATTTCAGCTTTTGGGATTTGCCACATTGTTTGCATGTATGGTATCATGAAATCTGTTCCAAATTTGAAAGAAAATTTTTGAAAACAAATGCTATGAAAGTATTTATGTAAGGTGAAGAATGTAATTAACTTAGATTATTGCAGTCTTAAGATTTGGGGCAGTTCTAGAATATGCTAGCTTTTTAAGTTTATAATAGAAGCTTCTAAAACTAAATCAATCCAAATATTAGGTTATTCTTGCACAATGAAAAAATTGTTGAGCTCAAGAATTACAAACGCAAGAAGAATTTCATGTCGTTTTTTAACACCGCAGGGACAAATATCACACTCAAAAGGAAATAAGGCATAGTTCTTCTTCCTATTGGAATATATTGTATGTTCATTGTGACAGCTTCTAATACATAATACACCCAAAGTACCACCTTTGAAAGACTGGACTGCCAAAAGTGAAATATTATTTCTAGGAGGAAAGGAGCATATACTGCTTTCAATTGAAACAGAGATTTTTTGTTTTGTTTTTGTTTTGTTTTGTCTTATTTTGGCAATCCAAGACAGAATAATTTTCATGTGCACTCACATTATATTTCTGATGTATGTATTTCTCAGTCTGAATAGTATGGAACAAAGTTCAAATATGCCCATTATTCTGTGTTGCATTGTTCAAATTATCCATAATGAACATGTATTACTTTTACAATTTGAAAATATATATATTTAAAGAAAGTAAAAGGGTTATTCATCACACAATGCATTTGTGGAATAGAACATACCACAGGCAAAAGGATTCTGCCAGTGGTGTGGCGAGTGGTGGATTTGTAGGAAAGAGACCTCATAATATTTTCCTGTTTGCCTTTGAAGAAAGAATCTGTCTATAAATGAAGAAAGGCATAGCTCTCTAGATGTTGTTAGGCATTGGTTATATATTTAAAGTGGAAGCTACTGGTTTGGTCTTTGAAGTGAGAAATAAAATGACTTCTAATTGTTTCTGAAGCCACAACAGGAATGGATATATATTTCTAATAAACACAATTTTAATCCCTTTTATCGGCAGTGGAGATTTCATGTTTTAGAGGACTTAAAAGGGGTACAACAGGAACAAATTTTATGTTTTCCACTTCTTCACCTTTAGACGACTTCACATTTAACAGAATATATGCCTTCATTCATAATGTCTCAGTGAAGCATTTTTATAAAGCGATTTTAGCTTTCACAATAGACTTCTCAAAACTGTATTGTACCTAGATAACTTTCAATATATGAAAATCATTTATATTGGCATTGAAATTTATTTTATCCATTGTAACGATTATGTTTATTATTCAGGTAAATACTTTTCATTTTTATTTTAATGCCACCGTCTCACAGATGCATTATATGATATCTTATCAAAATTATGTTTTTTATCTTCTTTCTTTGTCAGCAAACCAGTTTCCTTCATACTATTTGTCAAGTTTTGCAATTTCTTAACTTATATGTATATCTATTTTTATTTCTAGTTCCGCTCCTAAATTATAAGCCTAGAGTGGGGACAAAATCTAACTTATTCTTTCCTCGGCATCAATAAAACCCTTGTCATATCAGTTCTGCCGTAAACTTTTATTGAAAAAATTGATGAATGAATGTATAAAAAAGTTGCTCTACTGCCTATATATTGACTATTGTTTATTACTATATATTCTTTATTTTTTAATTTGCTGCCACTCTGGAAGGACCAGCCTGGCTCTTTTCTCGAGAGATTTTTCCTGCTAACCAAGAGTTCACTGTTCTACCCAGAAAAGAGAAAACCATTTGAAGACTCTTTCATTCCAAAGTTTGAGATTATAAACTACATACAGAACAACAAGAAGTAAATAGTCCATAATAGATAGATAGGATTTCATAGATGGAGATGCTGGCATGACAGAGTATCCTGTTGTTGAATTTAGTATGTTTCTAACTAGCCTTGTGATATTGGACATCTCATTCTAGCCTCTATGCGATTGGGATTATTATATGTGATATGTGGGGATAATAAAACCTGACAGAATTGTGGTGAAGAATCAGTAGAGGTGATATATTTGAAAGAGCTATGAGAAGCTAAATAATTATACAATTTCAAGTTACAAGAGTTATAATGTCCATTATATTGAAAGAATATGGTATTCAATAGTTCTTTTATACAAGCAATACTTCCTTTGAATTTTGTTTTAGCTTTTTCTCTCTTCAGTAACAATAATTTAAGTTTACTAAGACACTCTAAGCAATTGTTCTGTCTCAGCTACAGTGTATTTGTAGGAAAACACTACAGTGAGGTACAGTTTATTACTCTTAGCATTTGTGAAATAGATCTTTTCTCTTGGCCTTCCCTCATTTTCACTCCCTTAGATCTTAAGAGCTGAATGGCTTCTGAGAAATCAAAGCAGCTCCCCCTCCTGTATTTTCACAATGTCCTTTGCAATGTTTTAAATGAACTTAAGCTGTAAAAGGGCTTCGTAAATTTCACTTCTCTAGATACTCAACTCTCTGCTCACATCCCATCACCTAACATGTAGTGGTTACAGAATGTACTTGAGTGGTTAAGGCTGAACTTCACGTCCCCAACATTTAAAGAAGCAATTCAAAGCAGATAGTGAGCAATTCAGCCGGGGCCTATTTACCCTAGTCATTTATTTTAAAACCCTAACACTAAAACCAGACCATTTTAAATGGTAGATAAAAGGCAGTGAAATTGATGAATGCCTTTTGGCAAGTACAGTTGCGTTTCCATGGGGTTTTATACATTATTGACACTGTCAGTGATTTCGGTGACTGTGGCTACAGCTGGGATGTTATTATTACCATGTTGCAGTACTTCTGTTGGGAGGCTATTCCGTGGTCACAGCTGGAAGTGTTAGTGGCATTTGATGTTCATGACCTGCAGTAATTGTACCATTTTATAAGAGGAGTTCACAAAATCCACAGTCAAGAATTAAGCTGTGCCCGACCAAGTGACTTACGCTAGTAGGCAAGAGAATGAACAGGAGTGGCCTCAGTCAGAATTCAATAGTTGCCACGAGAGACTGAGCAGGTCGTTGTGAGGGTAATGTTACCGCACAATGGCGCCAATCTGCACGGAAGTCTGGGGGTTGCTGTGCTGGCACTGATACATCTCCTTCAAGGCTGTCTTTGGGGGTGGGGATTTTTTATGTCTTTAAGGCCAAGTACATTCTATTCCACAAATGCATTGTGTGATGAATAACCCTTTTACTTTCTTTAAATATATATTTTTTTCAGATTATAAAAGTAATACATGTTCATTATGGATAATTTGAACTATACAACACAGGATAATGGGTATATTTGAAATTTGAAAGACATTTCATCTAACCACTCAGAGGCAGCCAAATTTAATATTTCTTTGGGCACCTTTCCAAATACATATGAATATATAATTTTTACAAAAGTTGGATCACTGTTCTATATACAATTTTAAAAAGTGCCTTTCCACAGTAACATTAGGACTTAAGTAATTAACTGTATCCTAAAACACAGAAACCAAAGAAATTCTTTTGAACTCTGAGATAAAGAAGAATAAGTTGATTTACTACAAAAACATGAATCAAGCTTTTGACAAAACCAGCCTGTAAATAGGCATTGTTTAGTGTATAATTTAGGGTCGACCTTACCTTGGCGATGATCACACCTATGCAAATCAAGCAGTGGCTTACCATGCATAGTAAAATGGACATTGAGGGACAGCTTTAATATCCTTTGCTTCCAAATACTTTCCTGGGTGACAATTTCTAGCTATCTAAATTTAGTTATGAGGAACCAATCTTTTGGAGCACAACAACTCTGTGTGCAGAAATTCTCTATTGAAAAGCGGTGATTTAGTGGGATAGGGCAATTATAACACTAGTTACTGAAACACACAAGTTCTCTTATGTCCTCTGAGGTATTGGAAAGCAAAGAACATGAAAGCTGAGGAAAAGGAACTCAGGCAGACAGTTTGTGATGAGGTGGGTGAAGAATACAACTGGTGCATTAAGTTGCAATTTATGTGTATATACAGATATTTTACCAAAGTCATAGACTAATCAGGGTCACCACCTAAGTGCTGGACTCCATGTCTGCCTGTGTAGACTACTAGCACAACAAACTTCATGTGGCCCTTTCCAGTAGCAGCCAGGCTATTGATTTTCACTGTGATTGCAGCTGGTGGCTTTCAAAGCTATTGTGGAAATGGAGTGGGGGTGGCAAGGGCCAAACTCAACATGACACAAAATTCACTGTTCCTACTGAGATTCTACATTTTTCTGAAATAAATGCATCCTGGATTATTGCAGGTCTGGTTCAATTCAAGAGTTCTGCAAAAGCTGATTTTTGCCAGTATTCTTGCTGCTTTTATGAAAGGGAGGCTATCCAGTGGTCCTTAGCACTGCATTCGTTCTGATGCCTGGGGCCTACCATTTCTAATACTGACATTAGATATATATTAGTTGGATACAAATTAATTTATAAAGTATGAGGAGCAGGAAACAGAAAGGCAATGGTAGCTATAGGCACAAGACTGAAGTAGTAAAGCTTGTGTGAAAGCATGAGCTTCTTTTTATGAGCACTTGTGATAGTGGAGTTGGGTAGGTGGAGTTCCACCAACTTTTAAAAACTATATTATGTAAATGAAGTTAATGACTAACTCTTCCTGCTTCTGGCTGTGAAATATTACATAGCAATAGCCCTAGAGTTATACTTCATGTTATGGCATAATGCTCTGTTCTCTACTAGATATGAGTAAGCTTTAGTTAAAGTTGCCTGTGTAAGCATTCATAAGGAAATGTTTGTTATGAATATGTAAAGCTTATAGTAAGGTATTTGCATCATAGACTATTTCTAAGTAGAGCAATTGTCAGCATTTAATCCTCATAAGAATATTAAGGAAGAATCTAATTCCTATGACAGGTAAGATAAATATCCATAATGATATTTATCTTATAATTCATTGAAGTACAGAACCAATCCATTAGAGGACAGTTTCTAATTTTCATAACTGGATATACATTAAAGAATTTATGTAATGTAACTTAATTTCTTTTTTAAATTATTTTGCAGAAATCATTTGAATTCTTTGGAAGATTTGTGAGTGTACATATTTCTTCTCTGTCTTGTCTCATGACTATCTAAAACACATTTAATACATAATTTGAATACAATGGTATTGAACTTAGTAATTATATGAGGGATATGTACTTGTAAAAATACATCTTTACATCTTGTTGAATTCTGATATTACTCTGTTCAGGATTTTCTTCTTGTTTTATTTTTTATAGCAATAATACAAGAAAACATCTCTCAGATAGCCTGTTTACTCTTTTAAGATTTTGAGCAAATAATCCCACAAACAGCTCTATAGAAGGTGTGTGACACAAACTTACTGCCTAATAAGGAAGTAGGTAAGTAGCATGTTTTGAATGCCTACAACAGGAAAATACTGCACTTTTCTTGTTTTCCAATATTAAGGTGAATAAGGAGCATTATCATCTGCTGCTCTATGTATTTTCAGGTCTGAATTCTTCTCTTTTCACTCATTTCCGTTCACCTCTGTCTCTATTATTCCAGACATATGCCCTTAGCTACTTTAGCCAGTACTGTCAGTTTGATACAGAGAGACTGTAAGGAATATAGATATTTGAGACAAGTATGAAATCTACTTTAGTGATTATATTTTCTCCTCCTTTCTATTATTTCATTTCAAGAGTGATTTCTCTGTTTCCTTTCTCTTTCTTCATCTTTCCTCTGTCATCCTTTCTTCTTGCCTGTCTTCCTTTCTTCCTTCCCTCCTTCTTCCTCTCTATTTGGTGTGTGTGTGTGTGTGTGTGTGTGTGTGTGTGTGTGTGTGTGTGCATTGACATCCTCCCGAATTTTTACCTTCTGTTTTCTTAAAGGACCCGGAAGGATATCTGAGACATGTTTTTATCCTGCATTATTATCACAAAATGCTAAAACAGAGCAAGCCAAGAAGGCCACCAGAGCTTTGGAAGCTGGTCTTTAGAGATTTTCTCTCCTGAAGCACTAGAAATGAGTAAATGGAAGCATATTACTTTCTTCCTCTTCTCTTTCCACTTTAATCTTGGTCAACTTTAAATACACACAGAGCTTAAGTTTAAAGGCCCAGTGCCTCCATCCAATTAGTATTTTTGTGTGAGAGCTTTGCCAGATGCCTCAAAGGCCCTTTATGATGATCTTAGGGTTATCTAAAAATCCAAAAGATTCTGATGTTGTGTTTTTTCGGGGAGTAATGAAAAGTGTCTTTGTGCTGATTGGGATGTGTGTGCAGAAAGGAGAGAAGGTTAAGCTCTTTGGGGCACAGCCAAGGATGAGATTACCTGAACTCTGCTTCTCTCAAGTGGCTACAGGGGCAGTTGTTCTCAACAGAGCCCACAAAATAGATTACAGAATAAGAACATAGCTTTAAAAATTATTGCGAGGTCCATCCAGATCCTGTGGAGCACTGTGTGTCTGAGCCTCTTTTAGTTAGATCTTTAGCTCTGGAGATGCTGCTAATTTTTCAGTGAGGAAAAAAAAAACGTATTTAGACAACATGAATGTTTAAAAGGTATCATGGGTTATGACCAATATTACCATTAATTAATTTGCTATTAATGTTTCATATGTTTGAATTATGAGTCACTTTATTTTAAACTTTAAACTTTGGAGAAGGCAACTAAAATTTTACCCAGACTAATAGAACTAATCTAGATATTTTGGTATACTTTCTTCCAAAACTATATCCTACATATTTATATTTAACTTTTTCTTTTCCTATTTATCTAAAATACAAAATAATACCTTCTTATGATATGATAAATGAAATAAAACAGGGCAACGGTGTATGAAGACAGTGTAAACATCTCTCCACCTCCTCTCCTGCACTTCTCTAGTCTGACCATTCAGAGTAATCAATATAAAAAGCACTTTGCATATTCTCCCCTAGCCCTTTATACAGAAAAATATTGTTTGTTTGTTTTTTTGATGAAGAAATAATCATTTATTCAACAAATATTTGGTGTGCACCTGTTATGTGTTAGCCCTTGGGGACTGAGGAGCAAGAAAGACACTGTCCCTGGTTCATGGATTTGGGCATTATAGAGGTCATTTCAAAACTAGAGCAAGGTAAGGACCATAAGGGAGAGGGACAGGTGTCACAAAGGGTGCATAGTGGGACATACCATGTCTCAGCACCCTTCTTGATTGACTCATGAAATGGTGCTGGGATACTGGAGCCAATGACACTTATGTGTGCCTTCCGTCCCTTCCTCTTCCTCCAGTCTGTAGGCCATAGAGACTCAGATATTTTGCATATACACAAACTGACCAAAGAAATTTGACAACTTGAAAGACCTTTGAGTTCATTGGGTCTGCGCCCTCATTTTGTAGCCCAGCCTTGTAATGACTAACTGAGCAACACACAGGTGGCAGGGCACAGGACAGAATGCAGGTCAGGTGAAGTGAGTGTCAGCACACCAGGTAATAATAGGAGCCATAAATTGTGCTGGGTACGTGGCATTTGAGGTATGAATGGCTGAGAGGGGTAGTTACAGAAGGAGACAGGAAGCTGGGCATCTGAATAGAATGGTCTAATACAAAGTGACATGCTTTGGCACTGAAATGCCATTATGCATCTTTAGGCATCCAGGTTTTGCCAAAGAAAAACAGGGATGCACAAATTGGTGAAGCTGACAACTGAATGTGTATAGATGCTGAGAAATATCCACATTGAAAAATGACAATTTTGAACTTTCATAATCTAATAGAATGACAATCTTCTTTGGGGAAACAGTTATTCTTAGATCTGGAGTCATCTTGTGCAGGAATTCATACTTATGCCTTGATGATGCAAATGTGTACCTCATGCACCAGGACAGGTAGTTTGCTCCCAGGTCCTCTGTTTAGGGACATCTTCAAAGGCCACACCGACTGTATAGTGCAAACACTTATCCACCTCCACTTTCCAGTAACAGTGCCCTTGGACTGGAATCAGGTTTCCCATGACAGCAACACACCTGGTAAACTAGGTGTTGCTGGGGAGTAGCTCCCTTTCATGAGTTTTCCTTTTGCTTGGTACAACTGTAAGCCCTGTGTTTGTTTTTATTGACATAGAATCATACTGTACACATCCCTTTGCAGCTTTCTATTTTCATTTAATATAACAAATGATTCTACAAGTCAGTACACATAATTCTATCTCATAATTGCCATATATATATATATACATATATACATATATATATACATATATATATATATATACACATAGATATTTTTAGTATTTTTTTCACATTTTTTAATAGAAGTATAGTTTATATACAATTTTATATTGGTTTCAAGTATACAATACTATGGTTTAACAGTTACCCACATTCTTAAATCCTCACCCCAACTAGTACATTTATTATCTGTCAACATGGGAAAGTGTTATAAAATCATCAGCTCTATTCTCCATGCTGTACTGCCATCCCTGTGACCAACCTATATTGTGATTGAGAATTTTTGTGCCCCTTTGCCCCCCTTCTAATCATTAGCAATTTTTTTTTCTGGACACATCTCCTTGGGCTATGGAAACAAAATAAAAAATGAACAAGTAGGACTACATCAAGCTAAAAATCTTCTGTAAAGCAAAGGACACCATCAACAGAACAAAAAGGCATCCTACAACATGGGAGATATATTTGTTTTATATTTAAATCACAGGAGTTGTTATAGACTGGATATTTACATCCCTCAAAATTCATAGTTAGAAGCCCTAATCCCAGTGTGATGGTGTTCAGAGGTTCGAACCTTTGGGAGATAACGAGGTTCAGATGAGGTCACTAGGATAAGACACTACTTATAGGATTAGGGCCCTTATAAGAAGAGGAGAAGAGATCTCTGATTTTCTCTACTCACACATGGAGGAAAGGCCATTTGAACACACATTGAGAAAGTGGTTATCTATAAGACAGAAAGCAGGTTCTTCCCTGGAAATGTATTGGCTGGCACCTTGGTCTTTGGTCTTCCCACCCTCCAGAATTGTGAGAAATAAATTTCTGTTGTTTAAGCCACCCAGTCTATAGTATTTTGTCAGCAGCTTGAGCTAAGACATGAATATACTTCTGCAATCTCTGGGCTCTTTTGACTAATCAATTTGTCTAGTGATGGTAAGGCCAGGCTGCTAAAACAATAGACCCAACAAAATTGGAGCAAAGAAAATAACAAAGTTCATTTTCCTCCCACATAATAATTCCAGTATGAATAATATGTATGTTCAGTATGGGAGATGGTCCTTCTGGTGATTCAGGGTCACATCATTTCTTTGTCCATGTATAAATTAGATTGCTTCTCTGTACAGGTTCCAGCTGAAAGCAAGGGTTCTGAGTATGGGGAAACACACCTGAATACATTATGTACCTTATGGAGAGGTGGAACAGTGTGAATTCGGCTAATATCTCATTGGTGAGATCTTAGTCAAAGCCTTACAGCTAAACTGAATTCCAACAGAGGCTGTAAATGTAGTCTGGTTAGAAAGACATAGTCCCACTTATAAATTTATTACCATGGGAGAAGGGAAGAATGAATTTGTGCGGACAACTAGAACTCTCTGACACATATATGCCTATGCCGATACAATATATGTTTATTTATGCATGTTCTGTTACCCTGTAAAACATGTACCCACCTCCTCCTTTTTTCTACCTTTTTTGTTTTTTTGGTAATGATCAGATATTGCATTCTATTTTAAAACTTCTGTTGGTAATCTGATTGCACTTACATAAAATATCTATTTTAATTTATAAGCACTGATATTTTCAAATTAAGTTTCTCATAATATCATGGTCATTGCAATTGTTTATAAAATGTTTATAACATTCAGTGAGATTTATAGCTTTATTTACGTGGGTGCTAGCTATTAAATTTATTCTTAACTATTTCATAATTTTCATAGTAATATTGTTATGTTTGTTTCTGTTTTTACTTCTAGTTTTTCATAGCTAATTTTTTATGTCAGTTTTCTAAATGTTTCCCTGCCCTTGGTTAAATAGGGCCATTTAACTTCCACTGTGCACTGTAATTTTTTTTTCACAAGATACTTCTAAAATAGAATTGTGAATAAGCTATTGCTCTGTAAGAATAGTCTAAATTACCTATTGTGATATAGAAAGCCCTAGAGATATGCCTTGATGCTTCCAGCCTCATGTATTCATCATAGTCACTCAGGTGTCCTTTGTCATAGCTTCAGCAAACTGCAGGAGTCTCCAAAGTCGCACTAAATCTTTTTCCTTTTGATTATGTGATTCCTTCTACCTAGAAAGCCCCTGCTCTCCTAGATCATGAACAAATGCATTTGTTTTGCATTTCCGAGTAAATTTCTTGAGTTCTAAAGGTATATGTATACAGCATCTGCAAATAATGGTCATTTTGTTTCCAAATTTCCAGGAGGTTCACTTTTTATTTCTATTTCAATTCTTCATGCCTTGAGACAAAACGCTGAGGACAATGTTAAGTAGTATAACCTTGATTATTTTTTCTGATTTTCATAGGGATTATATCAATAAGTTTATATATTATTTCTTCATTGTGTGTGAAGAAGGAAAAGGAAAAGGTGAAAGAGGAGGTGGAGGAACAGATGAAGGAGAACAGCAGCAACTCAAATTTGAATTACAGTGAAAATTAAATAATGCAGTTTCAGTACTTCAAGTGTTCGAAGAAATGCTGATAAAACTAATGCTGATTTGTCTAGAAGACATCCTACAAAGGTTCTGTTAATGAGTTGATAAAATATGTCATGTTTTATTGTAAATATTATATCTTCTGGGTTTGAATAGCACATGTCTATCATGCTTTAAATATTCTTTCAGTCTTACATCTTATCTCTTGCAAGACAGACTTTATACATTGTCTAAATCATCATCAAACCTCGATTATTGTTCTCTAACCCAATTTACATTAAATTGTTCTTTAAAAATCGAATTTGGGGGAAAAAATGTCTGTACTGGGATAAAACATTTTTATAAAATGCTAAATATTCATTCAACCTCAAACCACATATTATTTATGTCCTGTTTTTTAACATGCTGTTCTGATTGTTAGATGGAATTCACAGAAGTATATTGGGTGGAAAGTCAGCAATAATGTGTTAAAATGACAGGATATCTGATGTTACTTTTATTATCACCTTATCATCTTATAACCAATAGCTTTTGTTACTATACATTTGATGCCAAGAATATAATCTTTATCAAAGTTCTTAATCCCTTTCTACCTCCATGTCCAATTTTATAAAAAAGAGTGAGAATCGTATATAACTTACATGTTAGGCAGTGGTGTACTAAGTGGGGATGTGTTATGAGTTAAACGTTTGTACCCCCCAAATTCATTTATTAAGTCTCTCTCCCCAGTGTAATGGTACTGCACTAGGGGGTAAGGCCCTCAGAAGTAATTAGGTTTGGACATGGTCACTAGGGTGGAACCCCAGTGATGGGATTAGTGGTCATGCAGCCTGAGCTGAGACAGGGTGGTAGGAGGGGATGACTCTGAATGCAGGCAATAATGAGGTTTACTGTGGTAAGAACTTAAAAGCAATAGAACTTGACAATGTTAGTCTGCTTTTTAAAAAACAAAAACAAAAACCACGTACTGCAGGTTCTAAAAAAACGTCAGAGGAAATACTCTAAGAAAATACTCATTCCTGCCGGAGTGAACAACTATCTGTCACCCTCATCTTTCTCACCCAACCTTTGATACAGTGCTGGTTTTAAAGAAAATCTAGCTATATGGTATTTATGAAATTCCTAGACTACTTCCTGGCATTTGGCATGTAATTTCTAAAAATATAATTGTGTCTGTATTCTTTTAATCACAGCATCTTTATTTGTATAGAAAGAAAGGTATACAAATCCAAAGGTCTGTTATGCAATTATAAGAAAGGCAGTGATTCTCTGATTGGGGATGGTGAAAGGTTATTTTCGTACATGGTCTTGGCCAGGAACTGAATTCATGAATGCCATCAAGAAGTGGGGGATCAGAAGCACACAGCCTCTTGCCAAGTCATAAAGTTGCAGCTGTAATTGCTGGTGCCCCTTAACTGCCCTGGGACATCGCCTCAGATCGGACACGGCCCTTATATATCGTCCTTGAGACAAGTAATTCCGGAGACCCAGTTGGGGTCAGGGATCTGGGACTGCAGTGTTCCAATGCAACCACCACTTGCTTTTTATATTCGTGGATCACAAACCAACAGGGCCTTGGACCAGTAAATAGAGAAATGGAACAGCAGTGTCATTTTGCCAGATTGCCTTTCTGACAACAGCAAGACGATCAAACAGCTTTTGGACTAGGAGGCTGAATATCAAGAATGCTCTGTTTTAATGACGCATAGAGGCAGAGTGGATTAATGAACATGATTATCTCAGCATATATGGGGACAATAAGATCCTTGCACTGACTTCTGGAAGCATCTGAGTTAAATACATAGACTCCAAAGGAAGAAAGCTACTGGCATCTTCAAGTGTGACCAAATGACAATCAGCCCCTAGAAACTGGACTTGCATATAAGACTTGAGGACAAAGAAAGTAGAACATTTCATTTTATGTGGCTAGTGTACAATATTCCCACTGGTATTGCTTTCTTCTGATTCTAGATCTTTTCTTTATAAATCTAAGCACATTCTCAACTTCATCCTCAGGTATGGAAACCAGGGTTACCCTTAAAAGAAAAGTAAATCAGAGAAAACAAATTAGAGCTGGTTAGTGTGAGAATAAGAAGAAAATTTTTTAAAAATCTTTTGTTCTATACCTTAAAGTAAGGCAAAGAATTCAGTCCTTATCAACCAGAGATTTCCAAATACCTTCACGGCTAAGGAAAAACTATTTAATACAGAAAAAAAAAAGAAACAAGACTTTTTTTATATTGCCTAGCCATAAGTTTACAAGTCATAAAAAAGCATTATATAAAAATGGGCCCATTATCTCAAGGCTCAGATAGTGTTGGGTTAAGATAGGGAAAAAGCAAAAGAAACTTGATGACACAGGAGTAGAATGCAAATGATTTTTGTAGGTATAAGGAATATTTGAATCTCTATTCATGATTCCATGGATTTCTCCATGGTTTTCACATTTATAAACACAAATGAGTCAAGAGTCTGTGGTTTTTGTTTTTTTCTATGGTAGTCTTACCTGGGTTGGCATATTGGAGTATTGCTCTCACAATTATTTTTTTCCATCCTTGGAAGTTTGCGGGAGTAATTGCTGATACAGTTGTATTTGTTCAGTGTTCAGTTTCTTTATTTAACATGTAAAGAACTAAAGAATATGTGTGTTTTTAATATTTCCTATATAGTTTCATCCATTTCCTTTGACAACTTCTTTTTCTTTAAAAAAATTGAGAAAATGTTTGAAGAAATGTTTGTTGTACTTTTGACTTTTTTCCTTGTAGGTATCATGTTTGCTTAATCATTTAAAAGCAAAATCAAAACATATAGCCATCTATGATAAAGTGCAATTGAACTGTGCTTAGTTTTTCCTTGAATAAAGAAAGGAACTATGGCCAAAAAAGGGACAAAATTCAACAATGATAAGTTAAACCAACAAATCTCCATATTATGCATGTCTAAGTAGACTAAGAAAGTGATTATGAATTTTAGTAGTTTCCTGCTTAGAAATATTTGATATAACCTTAGGATATTAATTTACCAGAGTTTTACTTTAGTCATGTTTTTTTCAGCTAAAACCAACCAAAACATTTGCTTAAAATATTATTAATGAAAGAGGTTATATTAAATTGCAAATTGTAGTTCTTACTTATTCTACTGTAGTCAGTCCTTAATTTTCTCAGCTACAAAGAGAGGCTACGTTTTCTAGATTACTTGTCTCATAGGTTCTTCTTAGAAGCAAAGTACTGTCTTCCATTCTTAATCTTTAGACCAGTTCTTCTGCTTCTGTTTCCATAATGTTTTGAATCATTTCTATAACTACAGCCATTTTCTCAACTTTGGGACTCTTATCTTTATTTTTCAATAAATACTATTATAAATTATTTCTGTATTTCCAGGAAGTTCTCATTTTAATTGATACCATCTATTTCTGACACAATATGTTATTAAAACCAATATTTGATATCACTGTTAGCCAGTTTTTCACATGAGTAGTAAAGTTGATGAGTTTATTTAATTTAATTATTTATGAAAATCACAATTCATACAATCCTTTCAGAAGTCCATAATTCCTATAAGCAGAAATGTTAATAGTTGAAACATCTTTGGATGGAAAGAATTCCAAATTTCCATTAATACAACCTAGGTGTTGATAACCAATATTCCTTATAGATTTAGATTTACTGACTGAGCAAAATTGATAGCTAATGTTGATTAATAACTCTAGCTAACATGAGGTTTATATTCCATGTCTTTCAAAGATTAATGCAATAAATTTCTCTTTTGGTGTTCTTTGACATTTTGCAAATTAAATGGAGCCTTAAGTATAATCCTCTTCAGAACAAAAGTGGACAGAATCCTTTGTGACTACTTTATTGACTTTTATCAGAGACTCAAGTCATGATCCCACAAGCCAACTGCTCATTTGACAGATGATGATTTTTGTTATTATATTTAAGATCCATAGTTTTTTAGACTTTGTTTCATGGGATAGTGAATAAACACACAGAGATGAAGTCTCAGTCAGAGATTTAAAATAGTGAAAAAATTAAGCTTATTATGATATCTTTTCATTAAAATTGCACAGCCACTGCTTTAACCAATCTAGAGTTGTACTTGCTGAATTAAAGAGCATCCTATGATTCTGATATCTACCAGTAATAATAATGATGATATAATAAGAGTAATAATAAAAAAATCATAGTAACTCAGTGCTTACTAAACGTTAGGTATTTTTCTGAATGATTTACGTGCATTAACCAATTTAAACCTTACCCAAACCATATAAACTAGGTACTATTATTAGTCCCAGCTGCAGATGTGGAAATTGAAAAGCAACTCCATTGAATAATATTCTTAGATCACAGAACTAGTAAATGGTGGAGCTATGTTTTGAAACAAAACAATCCAGCTAGAATCCATGATCTTAACCAGTATGACATATCTCCTTTTAACTCAACTTTTAAGAGCATACTATATGGAAGAAGCTCTGAAAAACAACTGGAGACTTTAAGAATCCTACAGCATACTTCCTTAATTAAAAAAAATTCAAATCTAGTTTTCAAAAACCTAGAACATCTGATAATATAAGGAGACTAAAATGTAAACAATAGGTCTTCAAAAGTATTGTGTTTTGCAAATCTATGACTTTATTAATGTTGCTTTGTATTTGATAAAGAAATTTGTATGTTCTACCAATTCTATATTCTTTCTCTGCTTCTTTTCTCAAGAATCCTTCATGTATAAAGACCAGTTTACATAGTCCTTTTTAGTTCCTCCAGTAGCAGAGCTCATTCCTTTTTTGTAGTCCCGTGGAACTGGTATCTGCTCTCCTATTTAGGACTTTGGGTGTAGTGTGCCAGACACTATTATAAAGGTCTACACAAATGAGAACTAGAGGTAGCAATAACACAAGTAGTATTAATAACAGTAGAGAAATTCATGCAAAAACTGTTTTGTTGATCTGGCAATTAAAGGTGGCAAACTGAACACATGTGTTAGCCTCCATTTCCTCCAAAATCTTTGCTAAAATATTTTTTAAAAATCCCAAAAGGATTTTTGGTAATGATGAATAAATCTACAAAATTAAAATGAATGTAAAAAAGAAGAGATAATATTTTTTGAAAATTGAGCATAAATAGATGAGTCATTACTATCTTAGAAGACTCTAGAAAGAAAAACCTATTGTCCTTATGGGAAAAGCCAAGAAGTCTATGTACATTTCCAAGGTTTCCTTAGCAGACCTTTGAATTCCTTCTGTTTTAACATTCACTGTGTTTTATTTGTTCTTGTTCCTGAAATTGTGACTATTCCAAGCACCTTAACCTAATTTTCTAACGATAAGCTTCAATGGCAAATTGTTGAGAGTTAAAGAAATTAAGTTTGTTATAGCAAACTTTGAAATGCACTAATGGGAACTTTATCCATATTTATTGTGAATTCTCACCCTCTTTTGAAAAAACATTTTTGTTATTTCAGATATTTTTTTAGGCAGGTCATTGATACCTTCCAAACTTTCTAATGTACTCTTATTATATTGCTATTAGGTGTGAATACCTAATAACATCTAATAACAACAATATGATGTTGACAGTAATAATAATAATAATACATCAACCACATAGTAAAATCAGTAATACGTCTTAGTAATTTTCTCAAATACATAAAGCAAAAAATTAACAGAAATAAAGGAAAAAAAAGAAAAACCTACAATTATAATTGGATACTTTAACATCCATCGCAAAGCAATTGCTAAAACAAGTAGATGAAAAATCCATAAGAATATAGAATTAGACACACTATCAATTAAGTTGACCTTATGGAAGTTTACATAATAAAGAAGGCAATAACAATAGAACACTATTTTTCTCACATATGAATAGAACACTGACTAATATTGGCCATACACTGGGCCATAAGATTATACTAAATATATTTCAAGTGTTAAAAGTCATACAGAGCATGTCCACCAACCATAATAGTATTTAATTAGAAATCAACAATAATAAGATATTTGGAACTTCAAAACCACAGTACTTTACTAAGGAACCAAAGGGTCAAAGACAAAATCATAAGGAACACAAGAATATAAATAATTAAATGATACTAGAATTATAACTTACCAAAATTCATGGGCAGCAGCCAAAGCAGTCCTTAACATAAACTTTCTACACCAAAGCGTAATCTTAGTCTTCAAACATCCTTGACAACTCCTTATTCTCCTCTGCTGGCACTTCCTTCTTGTCTGTATTCTTCTTATCTCTTGATGTTTTAAGTCTCTATCCTAATCTCTTTTTCTTCTTACACCACAAAATCTCTAGGAGATCCTGTACCTCTTGAATTACTAATGACTATCACTATTTTCCATTTAAAATACTGTGATGGCACATAGCTCCTACACTCGATTTAAAACCCAACTTGATTTTACCATCTCCTTCATATAATCTCCCTTCATATGTTACCTTTATAAATGGATATCCCTTTCATAAAGCTATCAGTCAATTTCAATAGTTTTTCCTTGCATGTATTCCTTCTCATAATTTACAGATTAAAGTCAGGGTGATAATTGTAAAAATGTAAATCTGATCATGATCCTTCCCAATTTCTATTATCACAGTCCAAGCAAATATAATTGATCATATTTAGACCAGTCATGAAACTTTTTTAAATTTAAGGATAAGCAAATACTTGAAGTATTTAAGCAGAAATACATATACCTATGTTACATTAAGTGGAGAAGATAACAAAGAAAAGTTTAGTTTGAAAGGAATTGTTATTCATGTGTGATTATTATAGAAATATTTAATGGAGCAATAGCCCAGAATATATACTCTATGTCTTTTAAAAAATTGTTTTGACAATTTACTATAATCAACAAATAGGTAAATTAATATTAAGATTGTAATATCAGAAAATCTTACTATTAAACAACTTCAATAAGCATATAAACAATCAGAAGAGTAATGTGTGCTAAATTATATGTGTATAAGTAAAATCAAAATATCATTTAATTGAAATAAAAATGCATATAAAATGTTTTAATAAAATATTCCAAGCTGATATTAAAAATACAAAAATATGTGGGGCACACCAAGCTGCACCTCCCATGTCCTTTTGGAGAAAGGACTTGTAGCAACTTTCATCAACAGCTTCTAGCTGTTAGCATCTGGGGGTCAACCTCAGCTGAAGAAAGCAGCCTTTCCCAAGGGCTTACACTTAAGGTGACTCGTATCAATGACTGATGAAGGAGACAGTATCAGGGCAGCACTTCTGGAAAAACACAGAACCACTACAACAGGACATATGAGTTCCCCATACAATTGCCTAGGCCTCCATCATAGCTCAGTTTCTCTCTATCCTGCTTCCCACCTTACTTTCCACAGGTGTGGATATGTAAGAAATATCCTGCAGGCGTAAGTCTGTATTAACATTCAGCTACAGAAAGTCCAATCTATACAAAAAGATTACTCATGGTTATAAGGAGATGGGAGCACTTTCACTTTTTATATACTCCTGATACCCTTAACAGTGAGAATGCTTTCTACTTCTCATTTTTACATGTAATCTTATAAGGAAATTATGCAGTAGTCATATTTGGTTATCATAATGCAAAACTTGGAAATTATAAACAAAACATTTTCCAGCTACAGGGGCTTCGCACAAATGCTACTCCCTGTGTGCCTGGCCCACTGGCCCTGGCAGTGGAGGCAGGCACTGCAGCAGGGAGGCAGGAAAGAGTTCTTTCCTCCTGGCAGGCACTGGTGTCATTCACCTTTGACCCCCACCATCACTCCAGGTGCTGGGAAATTCCAGAGAGTAGAGCTTCTGGGCACTAGATGGTGCCATCTACACAAAGTTATCATTCCATAGTAATCTTTAGAAATATGAAACCACAGAAGAATCTGGTAGAAACAAAATCACTAAAACACCAGAAGGAGTACTAAGTGAAACTGAAATCACCAATCTTCTTGATAAAGATTTCAAAATAAAAATCATAAACATGCTCACAGAGCTATAGAAAAATATTCAAGACCTCAGGGAGGACTTCAAGAAAGAGATGTAAACTGAAAAATGCAGTATCTGAAATGAAACATAAAATGGAGGATTTAAATGCAGATTAGATGAGGTAGAGGAGATGGTAAATTAAATAGAAGTTAGAGAACAGGAATATAAAGAAGCTGAGGCACAGAGAGAAAAAAGGATTTCTAGGAATGAAAAATAATAAGAGAACTATATGACCAATCCAAACTGAACATTATTCACATTATAGGAGTACCAGAAGATGAAGAGAGAGTAAAAGGGATAGAAAGTCTCTGTGAAGAAGTAATTGCTGAAAACTTCCTCAATACGGGGAAGGAAATAGTCTCTCAGGCCATGGAATTGCACAGATCTCCCAACATGAGGAACCAAAGGAAGACAACACCAAGACATATAATAATTAAAATGGCAAAGATCAAGGACAAGTACAGCATACTAAAAGCAGCCAGAGAGAAAAAAAGATCACAAACAAAGGAAAACCCATCAGGTTATCATCAGACTTCTCAGCAGAAACCTTACAGGCCAGAAGGGAGAGGCATGATATACTTAATGCAGTGAAACAGAAGGGACTTGAACCAGAATATTCTACCTGGCAAGGTTATCATTTAAATTGGAAGCGGGGATTAAACAATGTCCAGATAAGCAAAAGTTGAGGGAATTTACATTTCACAAAACATTACTACAGTGTATTTTGGAGGGAGTGCTATAGGTGGAAGTATTCCTAAGGTTAAACAGCTGTCAAGAGAGAAAATAAAACCACAATAAAGGAAGTAGACAAATTAATTACTAAGAAAATGCAAAAGTAAATCAACTACCCACAAAGTTAGTCAAGGAATACACAAAGAGTAAAGTATATGACATCTAATACATAAAGAGTAGAGGAGGAAGAAAAAGAAGGTAGAAAAAAAAGAACCTTTAGATTGTTTTTGAAATAGCATAATAAGCAAATTAAGTTAGACTGTTAAATGGTAAAGAAGCTACCCTTAAACCTTTGGTAACCACAAATCTAAAGCCTGCAATGGCAATAAGTACATATCTATTGATATCACCCTAAATGGAAATGAACTGAAGGCACCAATCAAAAGACATAGAGCTACAGAATGGATAAAAAAAAGACCCATCAGTTTGCTGCCTAAGGGAGACTCACATCAAACACAAAGACATACACAGACTAAAGTGAAGGGATTGAAAAAGATATTTCATACAAATAATAGGGAGAACAAAACAGGAGTTGCAGTACTTGTATCAGACAAAATAGACTTCAAAACAAAGAAAGTAACAAGAGACAAAGGACGCGACATAATGACCAAGGGGTCAGTCCAATAAAGGATTTAGCCATTATAAATATCTATGCACCCAATACAGAAGCACCTACATGTATGAAATAAATACCAACAGAATTAAAGGGGGGAAATAGAATGCAATACATTCATTTTAGGAGACCTCAACACACCATTCACTATAAAGGACAGGTCAACCAGACAGAAATCAAGTAAGGAGACAGAGGCACTGAACAACACATTAAAACAGATGAACCTAACAAACATGTAAGGAACACTCCACCCAAAAGTAGCATGGTACACATTATTCTCAAGTATAGATGGAACATTTTCCAGAATAGATCACTAGGCCACAAAAAGAGCCTCAATAAATTCAGAAGGATTGAAATTTTAGCAACCAGCTTTTGAGACCACGAAGGTATGAAACTAGAAATAAATTATGCAAAGAAAACAAAAAAAGCTCACAAACACATGGAGGCTTAACAACATGCTCCTATATAATCAATGGATCAATGACCAAATAAAAACAGAGATCAAACAATATATGGAGACAAATGAAAACAACACCCCAAAATTTGTGGGACACAAAGAAGGCAGTTCCAAGAAGAAAGTATATTGCAGTACAGGCTTACCTCAAAAAAAGAACAATCCCAAATGAACAGTCTAAACTCACAATTAATGAAACTAGAAAAATAAGTGAGGCCCAAAGTCAGTAGAAGGAGGGTATTAATAAAGAGCAGAGCAGAAATTAATTAAATTGAGAAGAATAAAACAATACAAAGAATAAAACCAATGAAAGCAGGAATTGATTCTTTGAAAAAATAAATAAAATAGATAAACCCCTAGCCATATTTATCAAGAAAAAAAGAGTCTACACACATAAACAGAACCAGAAATGAGATGGGAAAAATCACTATGGACACCACAGAAACACAAAGAATTATTAGAGAATACTGTAAAAAAATGGATGCTAACAAATTGGATACCCTAAAAGAAATGGACAACTTTCTAGAAAAATACAACTTTCCAAGACAGACCCAGGAAGAAACAGAAAATATGAACAGAACCCTGGACCAGATAGCTTCACTGCTGAATTTTATCAAACATTTAGTGAAGACCTAATACCCATCTTTCTTAAAGTTTTCTAAAAAGGAGAGGAGGAATACTCCCAAACTTATTCTATGAGGCCAGCATCACTCTAATACCAAAACCAGACAAAGACACCACAAAAAAATTACAAACCAATATCCATGATGAACATAGATGCAAAAATACTCAACAAAATATCAGCAAACTGAATTCAAAAATACATCAAAAGATAATGCATCATGATCAAGTAGGATTTATTCTAGGGATGCAAGGATGGTAAAATATTCAAAAATCCATTATCATCAACCATATCAACAAAAAGGACACATATCACATGATCATCTCCATAGATGCTGAAGAAGCATTTGACAAAATTCAACAATTCATGATAAAAACTCTCAACAAAAAGGGTATAGAGGGCAAATATCTCAACATAATAAGGGCCATATATGACAAACCCACAGCCAACATTACAGTTAACAGTGAGAAGCTGAAACCTTTTCACCTTAGACTGGGAACAAGACAAGGATGCCCACTCTCCCCACTTTTATTCAACATAGTTCTGGAGGTCCTATCCATGGCAATCAGACAACACAAAGAAATAAAAGGAATCCATATTGGGAAGGAATAATTAAAACTGTCACTGTTTGCAGATGACACAATATTTCACATTAAAAAACCCTAATGAATCCACCCCAAAACTACTAGATCTAATATCTGAATTCAGCAAAGGTGCAGGATACAAAAATAATACTCAGAAATCAGTGGCATTCCTATATACTAATGATGAACTTGCAGAAAGAGAAATCAGGAAAACAATTCCATTTACAATTGCATCAAAAAAATAAAATACCTAGGAATAAACCTAACCAAGGAGGTGAAAGACCTATACCCTGAAAACTACAAGACACTGAAGAGAGAACTTAAAGAAGACACCAGCAAATGGACATCTATCCCATGCTCATGGATAGGAAGAATTAATTGTCAAAATGGCCATCCTGCCTAAAGCAATCTACAGATTCAGTGCAATCCTTATTAAAATACCAACAGCATTCTTCAACTAGAACAAATAGTTCTAAAATTCATATGGAACCACAAAATACCCCAAACAGCCAAAGCAATCCTGAGAAGGAGAAATAAAGGTGGGGGCACAAATTATTCTCCCCAATATCGAGCTCTACTACAAAGCCACAGTAATCAAGACAACTTGGTACTGGCACAAGAACAGACCCATAGGCCAGTGGAACAGAATAGAGAGCCCAGATATAAACCCAAGCATATATAGTCAATTAATATACAATAAAGGAGCCATGGACATACAATGGGGAAATGACAGCCTCTTCAATAGCTGGTGTTGGCAAAACTGGATGGCTATATGTAAGAGAATGAAACTGGATTATTGTCTAACTCCATACAGAAAAGTAAAATCAAAATGGATCAAAGACCTGAATGTAAGTCATGAAACCATAAAACTCTTAGGAAAAAACAAAGACAAAAATCCCTTGAATATAAACATGAGCAACTTTTTCCTGAATGCATCTCCTTGAGCAAGGGTAACAAAAGCAAGAATGAATTAATGAGACTATATAAGACTAAAAAGCTCTGTACAGCAAAGGACACCATTAGTAGAACTAAAGGCATCCTAGAGTATGGGAGAATATATTCATAAACATCATATCCAATAAGGAGTTAACATCCAAAATATATAAAGAACTCACATACCTCAACACTGAAAAAGCAAATAACCCTATTAAAAAATGGGTGGAGGATATGAAAAGACACTTCTCCAAA
Organism: Smutsia gigantea; assembly: GCA_032199065.1. Lineage (NCBI taxonomy): Eukaryota > Metazoa > Chordata > Mammalia > Pholidota > Manidae > Smutsia > Smutsia gigantea. The sequence goes on from JAVSCE010007278.1 coordinate 50,530, forward strand.
GAAGAAATTCAGATGGTCAATAGGCACATGAAGATGCTCCATATCACTAATCATCAGGGAAACACAAATTAAAACCACAATGAGATATCACTTAACACCAGTTAGGTTGGCCAACATCCAAGACAAGAAGGAACAAATGTTAGCAAGGATGTGGAGAAAGGGGAACCCTCCTACACTGTTGGTGGGAATGTAAATTGGTTCAGCCATCATAGAAAGCAATATGAGGTTCCTCAACAAACTAAAAATAGAAACACCATTTGACCCAGGAATTCCACTCATAGGAATTTACATAAAGAAAACAAAATCCAAGATTCAAAATGACATATACTCCCCTGTGTTTATCACAGCACTATTTACAATAGCCAAGATACGGAAGCAACCTAATAGTTCATCAGTAGATGAATGGATAAAGAAGAGGTGGTACATATACCCAATGGAATATTATTCAGACATAAGAAAAAATGCAAATTCTATCATTTGCAACAACATGGATGGAGCTAGAGGGTATTATGCTCAGTGAAATAAGCCAGGTGGAAAAAGACAAGTACCAAACGATTTCACTCATTTGTGGAGTATAACAAAGCAAAACTGAAGGAACAAAACAGCAGCAGATTCATGGACTCCAAGAAGGGACTAGTGGTTACCAAAGAGAAGAGGTAGTATACAGTGAGTGTGGAGGGAGGGAGAATGGGATCAAGGGGCATTTTGATTAGCACATATAATGTAAGAGGGTCACAGGGAAGACAGTAGTAGGTCATGTGGAAGCACAGAGAAGACATGTAGCGCTATAGCATCTTACTATGCTGACAGACAATGACTGCAATGGAATGTGGAGGTGGGACTCGATAACATGGGTGAATGTAGTAACCACACTGTTGGTCATGTGAAACCTTCATAAGACTGTATATCAATGTTACAGTAATAAGAAAAGAGCAAACTGGAATTTAACCAATTAAGTATCTAACCTATTGAGTTAGGCAAGAAATTGTCTAAAAAATAGGAAGGAGAAATAAATTATAGAAAAATCAAATTATCAAATCAGGACATAAATATGCCCAAAATGTAGATAGGGTGCATGAATAAATATCATCAGGAAAAAACACTAATAAAAACATTCACAAGCATGTGATTTAGGCATTTAAAACAGATTATAACTACATAAATGAAAGTGATTTTAAACAAATAACATAACTATAAGCTAATAAATACAGTGAGCGCTAAGGAATTAATGAAGTTGAGGAAATATAAATTATTAAAATTAATCTGAGAAAATGAATACATTAATTGCCCTAGAAGAAATTAAAAATGTTTGAATCTACATATAATTATAATCAGAAATTATACCAATTTTACATGTTTTCATGGGATGACTTATGACAGAATTTTAAGGAACATAATCTATATATCATTTAAATCATACTCCATAACCTAGTTAAGAGCAAGCTAATTAATTTTAAGATGCTTTCATGGCCTTGATATTAAAAAAATCTGATCAGAAGGAAAAAATAGGGGAAAGTAATGACAAGCAACATTTATACCTATACATTTATTGAGCATGTTAGCTTCTATGCTAAGTACTTTATTTACATTATACCATTTAACACTCTCAGCCATCTGATAGAGTAGATTATTTTACAATCTCCACATTACACAAAAAATACTAAGGCAGAGTCTCTTTGCACAAGTTGCCTAAGGTCACAAGTCTAAACTAAGAGTGAAATGGGATAGTGATTCAGATTTTTCTGACTCTAAAGCTTAATCTATGAACCTTTGTAGTCTACTGACTCAATATTTCATTAATATAATATTATAAAAATATCAAATCAGACATGTAAGAGAATGAATTTCGATGATTGTCTAACCCCATACACAAAAGTAAATTCGAAATGGATCAAAGACCTGAATGAAGCCATGGTACCATAAAACTGTTAGAAAAAACATAGGTAAAAATCTCTTGGACATAAACATGAGCAATTTCTTCATGAAAATATCTCCCTGGGCAAGGGAAACAAAAGCAAAAATGAACAAGTGGGACTATATCAAACTAAAAACTTCTGTACAGCAAAGGACACCATCAGTAGAACAAGAAGACATCCTACAGTATGAGAGAATATATTCATAAATGACATATTCAATAAAGGGTTGACACCCAAAATATATAAAGAGCTCACACACCTCAACAAGCAAAAAGCAAGTAAGCCAATTAAAAAATGGGCAGAGGATCTAAACAGACACTTCTCCAAAGAAGAAATTCAGATAGCCAACAGGCACATGAAGAGATGCTCCACGTCACCAATCATCAGAGAAATGCAAATCAAAACCACAATGAGATATCACCTCACACCAGTGAAGATGGCCAACATCCAAAAGACAAACAGCAACAAATGTTGGCGAGGATGTGGAGAAAGGAGAACCCTCCTACACTGCTGGTGGGAATGTCAATTAGTTCAACCACTGTGGAAAGCAGTATGGAGGTTCCTCAAAAAACTCAAAATAGAAATACTATTTGACCTAGGAATTTACCCTAAGAATGCAGCATCCCAGTTTGAAAAAGACATATGCACCCCTATTTTATCACAGCACTATTTACAATAGCCAAGAAATGGAAGCAACCTAAGTGTCCATCAGTAGATGAATGGATAAAGAATATGTGGTACATATACACAATGGAATATTATTCGACCATAAGAAGAAAACAAATCCTACCATTTGCAACAACATGGATAGAGCTAGAAGGTATTATGCTCAGTGAAATAAGCCTGGCAGAGAAAGACAAGTATCAAATGATTTCACTCATCTGTGGAGTATAAGAACAAAGAGAAAACTGAAGGAACAAAACAGCAGCAGACACAGAACCCAAAAATTGGCTAACAGTTACTAAAGGGAAAGGGACTGGGGAGGATGAGTGGGAAGGGAGGGATAAGGGGGAAAAAGGGGCAATATGATTATCATATATAATGTAGGGGGGCACGGGGAAGGCAGTAAAGCACAGAGAAGACAAGTAGTGACTCGATAACATCTTACTATGCTGATGGACAGTGATTGTAATGGGGTATGTGGTGGGGACTTGATAATGGGGGGAGTCTAGTAACCATAATGTTGCTCATGTAATTGTAGATTAATGACACCAAAAAAAATCAAATCAGATAGAGTATCAAAAGTGTTAAAATCACCAACTGAGCTATTTTCTAAATATTCAAGAATAATCAAACATTCAGATAGCCATTTATATAAATCTCCACATCAATAGCTTAAAAAGGATAAAATGACTTGTCTTAACCTATGCTAAGAAGGTTACTGGAAATATTTGGAATGCTTTTCTGATTTATACAAATGCTACTATTCTATAAAACTATGAATAGTCAAATTTATGTTCTAGTTAACAAATTTTTTTTAATCATGTGTTTTCTAGCACTTTGGCACAAAGGCATATTATTTTTTGTATCAGACAACATTATCTATTATAAAAAATATAGGTACAATTCCTATTAAATTTTATAATCTTTACATTCTCATATTTATTGCTTAATATCTAACTAATACATCAATAGAAAGGATAAGAGTGATAATATGTGAAAGATGAACAGTATTATCATTATTTACACATGGTACAATTCTTATCATGGCAAACCAAACTAAATCAATGAACAATTATTAGACCAGAGGGCTAGATGGGGATTAGCCAGTAGGGTGTTTGGGTCATTGAAAGACTTGTAGTTTTTCTCTGAGAGACGTGAGAAATCATTGCATGGTTTTAAGCAAAAATGGTGATGCTATCTAACTTATGTTTCAAAAGGATCGCTGGTTTTTGTTGTAAACCAACTACAGAGAAACAGGAGCATGATTAGAGAGATCCATAGGAGGCTATTAAAATAATTCAGGCAAGATTCTATGATGGTCTGGACCAGATGTCAGCAGTGGAGGTAAATAGAACATTTTGGATGTATTTTAAAGAGCTACCAGTGTTCCTGCCATTCTTATGCTCAAAACCTGAATTGGCTTCTTGTCATACCATGGTCTGCAAGGTCCTATAAGGTTGGCCCCTGACTACTTCTCTCACCTAATTTTTCTTACTTTCTTCATGAATGTCTTAATATTTGTCAAATCCATTCACAAGTGTCATGTCCTCAAAGAACTCTTCTCAGAACCCAATATCTTAAATATATCTCTATCATTTCACTCTCTCCATGCCCTGGTTTTCTTATCTTCATAGGACTTATTAATATCCATCATTATATTATTTATTCATTGTCTCTCTCCCCTTTTAAAACATAAAGATAAAAGAAAATATATTTTGAAATAGATATAGAACAATTCATACCAGCCTGACATGAAAATTTCTATTACTCTATAGATCTCAATTATGTTACATTACTGAAAAAAAATCGAAAATCTTAGAAGTACTAATTGAATTCTACATTCATTTATAATTTGTGTTCCATATCTTCTTCATTATGCTGTTTTCCACTGATTAGATAATTACATTTTAATCAGAAGTGTAGGGAGGATTACCAGCCTGCATGTTATATATTCCCTCATGTTTATGATTGCACCATATTAAAAAAAACATGCATTTCTATAAAAAACAAGGGTATGTAAATCATACGATTGTTTCACTACACTAGTGATCTAATTCTGTAAATGTATTATGAGGACTGATCATATTTCTGCATTCCAACATTAATTTAAAACATTTACTGAAGCCCTAATGTGCACAGGTGATAGAGCTAAATTAGAAATCAGCCCTGCCCTCAGAAACCTTATAGTCTGATAGAGAAGAGGATAGCATATTGCTATCCATTTCAAGAGAAATGACATCTTACTGACAATGAGCCTTTTAATCCATAAGCACAATATTTCACTTATTTGGTATTCCTTAATTTCTTTAATCAGTGCTTTAGCATACTGATTTACACAAATATGTTAGCTTTATATCTAAGTGTTTCATGTTTTTCATGCTATTTTAAATTTAAGGTACTTTTTACAATTTTAATTGAATTTCCCATTTTTTATTGTTTGCATATCACAATGCAATTGATTTTTATATATTACCATTGTATTCTACAACCTTGCTTGATTCACATATTAATTACTTTTTTTCTTAGATTCTCTGAATTTTTTTTGGTTTATATATATATATATATTATAATTTATTTTGGTATCATTAATCTACAATTACATGTGCAATATTATGGTTATTAAACTACCCATTCATCAGGTCCCCCTCACCAACCCCATTACAGTCACTGTCCATCAGCGTAGTGAGATGCTATAGAATCACTACTTGTCTTCTCTGAGTTGTACAGCCCTCCCCGTGCCGCCCCAACATTACATCTGCTAATCATAATGCCCCTTTTTCCCTCTTATCCCTCCCTTCCCACCCATCTTCCCCAGTCCCTTTCCCTTTGGTAACTATTAGTCTGTTCTTGGGTTCTGTGACTCTGCTGCTGTTTTGTTCCTTCAGTATTTTTTCTTTGTTCTTATATTCCACATATGAGTGAAATCATTTGATACTTGTCTTTTTCAGCTTGGCTTATTTCACTGAGCATAATACCCTCTAGCTCCATCCATGTTGTTGCAAATGGTAGGATTGGTTTCCTTCTTATGGCTGAATAATATTCCATTGTGTATATGTACCACATCTTCTTTATCCATTCATCTACTAATGGACACTTAGGTTGCTTCCATTTCTTGGCTACTGTAAACAGTGCTGCGATAAACATAGGGGTACATATGTCTTTTTCAAACTGGGCTGCTGCAGTCTTAGGGTAAACTCCTAGGAGTGGAATTCCTAGGTCAAATGGGATTTCTATTTTGAGTTTTTTGAGGAACCTCCATACTGCTTTCCACAATGGTTGAACTAATTTGCAGTCCCACCAGCAGAGTAGGAGGGTTCCCTTTTTTCCACATCCTCACCAACATTTGTTGTTGTTTGTGTTTTGGATGTTGGCCATCCTCACTGGTGTGAGGTGATATCTCATTGTGGTTTTAATCTGCATTCCTCTGATGATTAACAATGTGGAGCATCTCTGCATATGCCTGTTGGCCATATGAATTTCTTCTTTGGAAAAGTGTCTATTCATGTCCTCTGCCCATTTCTTAATTGGATTATTTGCTTTCTGTTTGTTAAGGTGCATGAGTTCTTTATATATTTTGGATATCAACCCTTTATCAGATATGTCATTTATGAATATATTCTCCCATACTGTAGACTGTCTTTTTCTTCTACTGATGGTGTCCCTTGCTGTAAGGAAGTTTTTAGTTTGATATAGTCCCACTTGTTCATTTTTGCTTTGTTTCCCTTGCCTGGGGAGATATGTTCATGAAGAAGTCGCTCATGTTTATGTCGAAGAGATTTTTGCCTATGTTTTTTTCTAAGAGTAGTATGGTTTCATGACTTACATTCAGGTCTTTGATCCACCTTGAGTTTACCTTTGTGTATGGGGTCAGACAGTAGTCCAGTTTCATTCTCTTACATGCAGCTGTCCAGTTTTTCCAACACAAGCTGCTGAAGAGGCTGTGATCTCCCCATTGTATATACAAGGATCCTTATCAAATATTAATTGACTGTATATGTTTGGCTTAATGTTTGGATTTTCTATTCTGTTTCACTGATCTGTGCATCTGTTTTTGTGCCAGTACCAAATTATCTTTATTACTGTGGCTTTGTAGTAGAGCTTGAAGTCAGGGAGCGTAATTGCCCCTGTTTTATTCCTCCTTCTAAGGATTGATTTGGCTTTTTGGGGTCTTTTGTAGCTCCATATGAATTTTAGAATTATTTGTTCCAGTTCATTGAAGAAAGCTGTTGATAGTTTGATAGGGATTGCATTGAATCTGCAGATTGCTTTAGGTAGTATAGCCATTTTGACAATATTTATTCTTCCTAGCCAAGAGCACGGGATGAATTTCCATTTGTTAGTGTCCTCTTTCATTTCTCTTAGGAGTGTCTTGTAGTTTTCAGAGTACAGGTCTTTCACTTCCTTCTTAGGTTTATTCCTAAGTATTTTATTCTTTTTGATGCAGTTGTGAATGGAATTGTTTTTCTGATTTCTCTTTCTGTTACTTCGTCATTAGTGTATAGGAAAGCAACAGATTTCTGTGTTAATTTTGTATCCTGCAACTTTGCTGAATTCAGATATTAGTTGTAGGAGTTTTGGAGTGGAGTCTTTGGGGTTTTTAATATACAGTATCATGTCATCTGCAAATAGTGACAATTTGACTTCTTCTTTACCAATCTGGATGCCTTGTATGTCTTTGTTTTGTCTGATTGCTGGGGCTAGGACCTCCAGTACTATGTTGAATAACAGTGGAGAGAGTGGGCATCCCTGTATTGTTCCCAATCTTAGATGAAATGCTTTCAGCTTCTCACCATTAAGTATGATGTTAGCTGTGGGTTTGTCATATATGGCCTTTATGTTGTTGAGGTACGTGCTGATGTTGAGGTACTTGCTGTCTATATCCATTTTGTTGAGAGTTTTACTCATGAATGCTTTTTCAGCATCTATGGAGATGATCATGTGGTTTTTGTTCTTCTTTTTATTGATGTGGTGGATGATGTTGATGGATTTTCGAATGTTGTACCATCCTGGCATCTCTGGGATGAATCCCACTAGATCATGGTGTATGATCATCTTGATGTGTTTTTGAATTCGGTTTGCTAATATTTTGTTGAGTGTTTTTGCATCTACGTTCATCAGGGATATTGGTCTGTAATTTTCTTTTTTGGTGAGGTCTTTGCCCGGTTTTGGTATTAGAGTGATGCTGGCTTCACAGAATGAGTTTGGAAGTATTCCCTCCTCTTCTATTTTTTGGAAAAATTTAAGGAGAATGGGTGTTATTTCTTCTCTATATGTCTGGTAGAATTCAGAGGTGAATCCATCAGGTCCAAGGGTTTTGTTCTTGGGTAGTTGTTTGATTACTGATTCAATTTCGTTGCCGGTGATTGGTCTGTTTAGTTTTTCTGTTTCTTGCTTGGTCAGTCTTGGGAGGTTGTATTTTTCTAAGAAGTTGTCCATTTCTTCTATGTTTTCCAGCTTGTTAGCATGTTGATTCTCATAATATTCTCATAATTCTTTGTATTTCTGTGGGGTCCATCGTTATTTTCCCTTTCTCATTTCTTATTCTTTTTATGTGTGTAGATTCTCTTTTGCTCTTAGTAAGTCTGGCTAGGGGTTTATCTATTTTGTTTATTTTTTCAAAGAACCAGCTCTTGGTTTCATTGATTTTTTTCTATTGTTTTGTTTTTCTCAATTTTATTTATTTCTACTCTGATCTTTATTATGTCCCTCCTTCTGGTGACTTTGGGTTTCATTTGTTCTTCTTTTTCCAAATTCAGTAATTGTTGTTCTTCCTGCTTTAAATAGGCCTGGATTGCAGTATGCTTTCCTCTTAGAATTGCCTTTGCTGCGTCCCACATAAGTTGTGGCTTTCTGTTGTTGTTGTCATTAGTCTCCATATATTCCTTGGTTTCTGTTTTGATTTGGTCGTTAACCCATTGATTAATTAGGAGAATGTTGTTAAGTCTCCATGTATTTGTGAGCCTTTTTGGTTTCGTTCTAAAATTTATTTCTAGTTTTATACCTTTGTGATCTGAGAAGTTGGTTGGTAGGATTTCAATATTTTTGAATTTACTTAGGTTCTTTTTGTGGCCTAGTATGTGGTCTATTCTGGAAAATATTCCATGTGCACTTGAGAAGAATGTGTATCCTGCTCCTTTTGGGTGCAGAGTTCTGTAGATGTCTGTTAGGTCCATCTCTTCTAGTGTGTTGTTCAGTGCCTCTGTATCATTACTTATTTTCTGTCTGGTTGATCTGTCCTTTGGAGTGAGTGGTGTGTTGAAGTCTCCTAAAATGAATGCATTGCTGTCTATTTCCTCCTTTAATTCTGTTAGTATTTGTTTCACATATGCTGGTGATCCTGTGTTGAGTGCATATATATTTATAATGGTTATATCTTCTTATTGGACTGACCCCTTTATCATTATGTAATGTCCTTTTTTATCTCTTGCTACTTTCTTCATTTCGAAGTCTATTTTGTCTGATACAAGTACTGCCACACCTGCTTTTTTCTCTTTCTTGTTTGCATGAAATATCTTTTTCCATTACTTCACTTTTAGTCTGTGTATATCTTTGGGTTTGAGGTGAGTCTCTTGTAAGCAGCATATAGACGGGTCTTGCTTTTTTATCCATTCTGTTACTCTGTGTCTTTTGATTGGTGCATTCAGTCCATTTACATTTAGGGTGATTATTGATAGATATGTACTTATTGCCATTGCTGGCTTTAGATTCGTGGTTACCAAAGGTTCAAGGGTTGCTTCTTTACTATCTAACAATCTAACTTAACTTTCTTGTTAAGTTATTGTAAACACCATCTGATGTTTCTTTATTTCTCTCCCTTCTTATTCTTCCTCCTCCATTCTTTATATATGAGGTGTTTTATTCTTTGCCTTTAGTTAGTATTTGGATGGTCTGCTTTCTTTGCTATGATTTTATTTTCTCTGGTGACATCTTTTTAGCCTTAGGGGTGCTTCCCTCCGGAGCAGTCCGTTTAAGATAACCTGTAGTGGTGGTTTATGAGAGGCAAACTCTCTCAACTTTCGTTTGTCTGGAAATTGTTTAATCCCTCCATCATATTTAAATGATAATCGTGCTGGATACAATATTCTTCGTTCGAGGCCCTTCTGTTTCATAACGTTAAATATATCATGCCATTCTCTTCTGGCCTGTAAGGTTTCTGTTGAGAAGTCTGATGATAGTCTGATGGGTTTTCCTTTGTAGGTGATCTTTTTCTCTCTCTAGCTGCCTTTAATACTCTGTCCTTATCTTTGATCTTTGCCATCTTAATTATTATGTGTCTTGGTGTTGTCTTCCTTGGGTCCCTTGTGTTGGGAGATCTGTGGGCTTCCGTGGATTGCGAGACTATTTCCTTCCCCAGTGAGGGAAAGTTTTCAGCAATTATTTCTTCAAAGACACTTTCTATCCATTTTTCTCTCTCTTCTTCCTCTGGTACTCCTATAATGCGAATATTGTTCCGTTTGGATTGGTCACACAGTTCTCTTAATATTCTTTCATTCCTAGAAATCCTTTTATCTCTCTCTACCTCAGCTTCTCTGTATTCCTGTTCTGTGATTTCTATTCCATTAACAGTCTCTTGCATCTCATCCAGTCTGCTGTTAAGCCCGTTGATCACTTGTCTGATTTCTGCATTGTCTTTGCTCACTTCCCTCACTTCTTCTCTCAGCTCTTGCACATTTCTCTGTAGGTCCACCAGCATGGTTATGACTTTTATTCTGAATTCTTTTTCAGGAAGACTGTGCATTTCCATCCCTTCAGGCTCCCTCTCTGGGGTTGTCTGGTTGATTTTAGTCTGGACAATATTCCTCTGTCTTTTCATGGCTATAGAAGTGGTCACTGGTAGTTGCCACATATATCAGCTGAGCTCTTTAAGACTTTAAAAAGAAAAAAAAAAGAAAGAAAGAAAAACAAAAAACAAACAAAAAAACAAAAAAAAACAAACAAAAATTGCCCACCGGGAGTAGATTCTGTGGGGATGCTGTAGGTGGTGCTGGTGCCTCACTATTCCGCAGCCATGGCCGTACTACTCTGCAGGGCTCTTTATAGCTCTGGCCAGAGTGGGAATGAATGGAAGTTCCCCCAGCCCGCTGGGCTGAGTGTGCTGGGGTGATCCGGCTCTTCCGCTGGGTTCCTGTCTCTTTAAGACTGCTGAAGAAAGCGCGCTTTTCTTTTTTCTTTTTTTCCTTCCAGGGAGCCAGCTGCAAGCACCCTGATGCATTCCCTGCTCAGATCCTGCCGCTCTGTCTCTCCAATCTCTGCTACACCGTGCTATGTGTGTCAGCGCTCCCCACGCAGACCACTGGGTCTGGTTATTTCGCAGGGTGTACTTCCACTCCCTCCCGGCTCTGAATCCTCTCCTCCCGCCCGTGCGCTGGGGCGGGTGAGTGCTTGGGTCCCGCCGGGTTGCGGCTCCGTATCTTACCCGCCTCTTGGGGTGCCGAGTCCTCTCAGGTGTAGCTGCACGCTGTGCGCTTTCCTGTGTATTCTGGTCTCTCTTTTAGGAATAGTTGTATTTGCTGTATTTTTGTAGATAAATATAGTGTTGGGAGGAGATTTCTGCTGCCCTGCTCACACCGCCATCTTCCCGGAAGTCCTCAGATTCTCTGAAATTTTCTAGGTGGACAATCATCAGTCTAAAGATTGAAACAGTTTTATTTCTTCCTTTTCCGCATATATGAATTTCATTTATTTATTTATTTATTTTTGTCTATCGCACTTTTTGGATTCCCAGTATGGTATTGTATAGGAGTGATAAGAAAATATATCCTTGACTTGTTCCACATCTTAGGAAAAAAGCAATCTTTTCACTTTTAAATAGCAATAGTTGTTTTGTAGATGCACTTTATGTATTTAAGAACTTTCCCTTCTGTGCTGTGAATACGGTGATTTACCTTAACTGGCTTTTTATTTATTTTTTTCCTGCTTTCATTGATTCTTTCTATTGTTTTATTCTTCTCAATTTTATTTATTTATGATCTAATCTTTATTATTTCTCTCCTTCTACTGACTTTGGGCCTCATTTGTTCTTCTTTTTCTAGTCTCATTAATTGTGAGTTTAGACTGTTCACTTGGGATTGTTCTTTCCTGAGGAAGGCCTGTTTTGCAATATACTTCCCTCTTAGCTCAGCCTTTGCTGCATCCCACAGATTTTGCAGTGTTGAATTATTGTTGTCATTTGTCTCCATATATTGCTTGATCTCTGTTTTTATTTGGTCATTGATCCATTGATTATTTAGGAGCATGTTATTAAGCCTCCATGTGTTTGTGGGCTTTTTCATTTTCTTTGTGTAATTTATTTCTAGTTTCATACCTTTGTGATCTGAGAAGCTGTTTTGTACAATTTCAGTCTTTTTTAATTTACTGAGGCGCTTTCTGTGGCCTAGTATATGATCTATTCTTGAAAATGTTCCATGTACACTTGAGAAGAATGTATCCTGTTGCTTTTGGATGGAGTGTTCTGTAGATGTCCATTAGGTCCATCTGTTCTAATATGTTGTTCAGTGCCTCTGTCTCTTTACTTATTTTCTGTCTGGTTGATCTGTTCTTTGGAGTGAGTGGTGTGTTGACTGGCTTTTGAAAGTTGAATCAGCCTTGGATTCCCAGGATAAATTCCACTTAACATAATTCATTATCCTTTTTAGGTTTGATTGGTTTCCATTTGCAAATAGTTAAGTTTATGTACATATGTTTTTAAGAATTATTTGTCTGTAATTTTGATTTCTTATCTTTTCCCACTCAAAGTGATGCTGGCCTCATATGTAGAAAGTATTTAGTTCATTTCTATATTCTTCTAGAGACGGTGTTAAAATTGGTATTAGTTCTTATTATGTTGGTAGAAACCACCAGTGAAGGCATACTTCTCTGAAGCTTGTTTTGTTGGAAGGCTTTTAACTACAAATTCAATTCCACAAACAACATATAGAACACTTTAGGCTATGCCTTTCTTCTAGAGTAAGTTTTGATTGTTTTCAACTTTTAGGGATTTTGTCTACTCTCTTGAAGTTGTTGAATTTATGAGTTTAAAGTTGTTCATAATATTCTCTTAGTATCTTTTTGTTGTTTATTAGTTAGGCTATTCTACTTAAATTCCAGATATTGGTAATTTTGACACCTCTTCTCTCTCTCTCAGCTTAGTCATTGCTGGCTAGAAGTTTATCGACCTAACAGATATTTTTTAAAAGCCAGCTTTTGATGTGACTGATATTCTCTTGAATTTTTATTTTTTATTTTATTGATATATAATCATATCTTAATTATTTCTTCTTTCTGATTGCTTTCTGTTTAATATTGTTTTCTTAAGGAAGAGTCTCAGATCATTGATTGAAAATTCCCCTTTTATAATCTAAAGTAGGATTTTTATTTGTATATTTATTTAATTTTATGTTTTACATTATTTAAAATAATAATTACATTTTACATATGCATAATTATAGTCATAAACTGTAATTAATTTCCCTTCTAAGCACTGCTTTAGCTACCTCCCTTAAATTTAGAAATGCTATGTTTTAACTTTTATTCCATTCAAAATATTTATCCTTTCCCTGTGACTTTTCTCTGATTCAAGTTTTTGGATTTTTTACCAAAGAAACATGTTTCATTTCCAAATAATTTAGGGTTTTCCCCATATCTTTTTGTTAATGATTTCTAGTTTAATTCACTTTTTATCTAAAAATACATTGTATATTATTTCAATTCATATTAATTTCTTTGAAGTTTATTTTTTTGCCTGACACATAGCCATCTTGGTGTATGTTTCATATGCTTCTGAAAAGAGTATGTATTCTGCTGTTTCTCTATGACCATCATCAGGCCAGTTTCATTTACACTGTTTCTTGGGTCTTTTATATGCTTACTGATTTTTCTGTTGGTTATTGAGACAGAAATGATGATATCTCTGATCATAATTTGGGGATTCTTTGTCGATTTCTCCTTTGACTTGTATCAGTTTGTGCTTTATGTATTTTGATGTTTTGTTCAGGCAGTACTTTCTCGTTTAGTGTTGCTATGCTTTCTTGGTTAATTGACATAATCATGTAATGTTCCTCAATATCCCAAATAATAGTCACTCTAAGCTCTTTTTTATTAATGTTTACTGTGGAGCAAATGGCAGAATTTCCAGAAACTCCCTCCTGGCCTTAGTCCATTTACATGTCAATGGGTTTTTAACTCTGCAGCCTCAGGTCGATCTGGGGCAAGGCTTGGAGAGAAAACAGCCATGTTCTTCTCCCCTCCATTCCTGGTATGTAATTGGACTGGCATCTGCCAGTCATCAAGGACCCGCCCATGGAGTTCCTCTTGCAAGGAGTGGCAGGAAATATAGTGTACACACCAACCAGAGGGAATGGATGGAGCCCTGCCTTGCTAGCCTATTTGAGCAACTTGTGAGCAATAAAAATTGTTTCCCCCACACCTCCCTTTCCTTGCCTTACTTCAGTTTCACTGGATTCTGGGAGAGGAAGCCCCTTATTCCCAGAGCTACATGTACATGTTTTTCTCACCCTTTTATTTGTAACCAATCTATATGTCAGTATTTAAAGCGTACTTGAACACAGCATATAATTTTATCTTGCTCTCTCCCTTATATAACAATTTAACCATCTCTTTCTTTTAATCAGTCTGGACTACTTACATCTACGAAAATTATGGATAAGGTTGGATTTAAATATATCATTCTCTTTTTAGACCTACTTCTAATATACTTGGATTTTTTTTTATGATTCCATTTCATCCCTATTTACAATTTAGCTATTTAAAATATTTTTATAAACCTATAGTTTAAAATACACATTTTAAATTAGTCACAATCACCTCCAAATAATTTATTACTTCATACGTAGGCTACCGATCTACAAACATATACTCCCAAATCTTCTTTTCCGTCTGTTCTGTTATTTTTGTCATGCATTTTACTCTATACAATACATTGATAATATATTTACTGTACACCATCTCTTCTTTTAGATAAATTAGAAATAAGGAATAATATATTTTTGATTTTCATTTTCCCCATTTTCAATGAATCTTCATTTGTTTGTGTGGGTCCAAGTTTCTGTCTTGTATTACAGTCCTTCTGCCTAAAAAATTTACTTTAACAGTTTATGTGATGCAAGTTTGTCTATATGTTGTTATGCCTCCATTTTTGAAAAATATTTTTATTGTATTTAGAACTGCGGGTTGTCAGATATTTTTGTTTTTTTCCTTTCAGCACTTTAAATGTGTCACTCCGATTCTTTGATCTTGCTCAGTTTCTGATGAGAAGTCTGTTGTAATTTCTATCTTTGATTCATTTATATGTAACTAATCTTTTCTCTGAGTCTAATTCAGCACTAACTTTTCTAACACAGGGTTCAGCAGTTCTCATAAGTGAGCCTGGATATTGTTGTTGGAGATTATTTATCCTCTTTGGACTTTTGATATTTTCAGATATATAGTTTAATACCTTTCATTAATTTAGGGAGATTCTCAGCCACTATTTCTTCGAGTATTTTTTCTTTCTTCCTTCTTGAATTCCAGCTTGTATGGTGTGTGTGTGTGTGTGTGTGTGTGTGTACTGAAGGGGTTCAGAACATGCCACCCCAGAATTTAGCATGAGGATTATTATGAGCTGAAGGCAATGAAGACCCAGCAGATTCAGAAAAACTCTTTACTGCCCTCTTAACTTTCTAAATATAAACGTCCCCATTTGTGGAGGAAATCTGCAATTATAAGGAAATTTACATTATAAAGGGGGTTTATACCAGGGAGAGAGCTATTGCCAAAGAAAACTTCTTAACCTAAAAAATTTATCTGCATTACAGAGAAACCTTTGTTTATCAAACATTTCCTCCCCTTTCCTTCCCAGGGAATTTAATAATCCAATCCCTTTTTTTCAGTGGGGGTATTTTTTTTTTATCTCTGTTTTAATTATTAAATCTTGTAGCACAAACCTGTAAACAAAAAGCTGGCAATAAACAACGTGAAGTCTTTCCTTCTAGGGAAGGAGTGTACAGCAGTGCTCATAAATGTCAAACTGTGAGCCACAGACTGAAGTTTACTGTCAAAGACAGAAAGTACACAGCAAAGCCATAAAAACTGGACAATCACATTGGAAAATACTTTGCTCTGTTTATGTAATTGTTAAACATTCCAAAACAGTTCAGTTTTCTGTAACAACAAAGTGTGTTACAGGATGCTCTTCACAGTCCCACTGACAACAAGCTCAGTGCAACATGGTAGCTATGGGATCAATGAATCCAATTATGAAGCAAAGACCAGCTTGTGTTAGTTTCCCTTTTTTATTCCATACATACTGTATACACAACTGGAGAAGGACAATAGCTACTCCATTATTATTTCGTTGTTTATCAAAAAGCCCTTGTCTTTTTCCTTAGATCAGGATGGTATATAAGTCTGAATGGTGTGGGTGACTTTGAGATGCATATTTTTGTGGGACTCCTATATATACATAATTAGAATAGGTTTTTTCCCTCCCTTTAATCTGTATTATGTCATTTAACTCAGATCTGACACAAAACCTATAAAGGTAGAAATGGGGAAGGGAACATTTTTCCTCCATTACAGTGTGTTAGTATGTTTGATATTGTTTCAGAGCTCTTCAATATTGTTCTCCTTCTCTTTTATTTTCCCCCATGTTTCAGTTTATATAATTTCCATTGATCTATCTTCAGTGATGCTTTTCTTGACTGTTTTGATCTACTGATGAGTCTGTGAAAGGCATTCTTGTTCTCTGTGATTCTATTTTTTATTTCTGTCATTCCTTATAATATCCATCTCTACTGAATTCTCTATTAATGCATATTATCCACCTTTTCCACTAAAACTTTTAACATACTAACCATACATATGGTTATTCTCTCTTGATCATCTCAAAATTGGTTTCTTTCAATTTTTTATTCATTGCTATACCTAATGTATAGAAACACAATGTATAAAACCTGAGCTAAACAGTATATATACCCAGAATTGGGAACTCTTCTCTTGTGGGGGAATTTAGTCAGTCTATTCAGCAGCTGAGTTGGTTTGGCTTTGTTGTTTCTATGGTTACCTTGAATGTACCACCATTGTCCTCTGGCTTAATAATAGGCTTAGAGTAGAGACTGTTTGCTGGATGATTTTTCTCAATGTTGATCCTCCATCCTCAGCAGGAATGCTGAGACCTACCCTCTGTACTTTCATCTCAGAGAGGGTTCCTCTACACGTCCTTGCCCCTCTTCCCTCAGGAAACTAATATGGCTTATTATTCAGGGTTACCTAACTTAGTGCTTGGGAGAAGGACAGGGCTTCTCTGCTGGCCTGCTTATCAGTCTGAGGTAGGCCAGTGGTAGAAGACCTCTAATAGTCCATGGTCAGGACAATTCCTTTCTGTTTGCCCAAGAAAAAAGTAACTGGTGAAGACTAGTCTCCATAGATTTTCAACTCAGCCCAGGGGTTGACCAGGTTTTCTGCTAGTTCCTTTCTGGCTTAATGGCTTTTCTCCCTAGAGGAGAAGGGACTGAGGAGGACTTTGTGCTTTTCCCTGCAGTGTCAAATCCTCATTTACAACAGTCCTGACTGAGGTAGTGTTCTTTTAAAGATAGTTTTCTCTAGCCTCCTGCTCTACCCTAATCTTTCCCTTATATACTTGGAAAGGTCCACAGACAGAAGACAAGAACTCTGCTCGTGTCTGCAGTTCCCAGGGATTCTATTCCTATAGTCTCATACTTGTTCACACTGAGCCTTTATCAACTCATTAGAAAGTTTAGGCAAATTCTTTTTCCTACTTGAAATGAAGCCTCATCTGAGTCTTGCTGCTACAGGTGAGCTAATGTTCATGCCCCATCTCTCCATGGAGATGTTACAATGTGTTTTCCTTGATACTTCAATTCTCTAGTAGGCACAACAGAAGTGATTTTGTAGATTAAATGGCTTTTTCTTTTCAGTAGGTTGAGCACTACACTCTTTCCAG
This sequence comes from Smutsia gigantea, assembly GCA_032199065.1. NCBI lineage: Eukaryota > Metazoa > Chordata > Mammalia > Pholidota > Manidae > Smutsia > Smutsia gigantea. The sequence continues at coordinate 68,047 of JAVSCE010007278.1, forward strand.
CTTTCTCTAACCTAAGTAGAAACAGGGACTACTTTTGTTTGAAATTTCATTTATTTCTTAGCCTATTTATTTATTTTTCCTTTATTGTTTTCTTCATCTCATTTTTTCTCCTAATTTCAGTTTCCCTCTGTCTAAGGTTTACCTTAGGATTTTTATTTTTAATTAACTTTATGTAACTAATAAAGTCTTTCAGTATTTATTTGTATGACATTGTCAGTTGACAGTTTAACTAGGTATAGAGATCTAAATTGAGAGCTATTTTCATTGAGAATTTTAATGGTACTACTACACTGATTTGGCATTTGTTGCTTCAAGGAGACATGCATGACCATCCAAATTATTATTTACATTTCTGTTATTTATTTTTTCTTACTGACTGTTTTTAGAATTGCTTTTCTTTGTCTTTGAAATTATAAATTCTATTATCATGAATCTAGGTTTTTGTTTTGTATTTAAGTTGTCCATCTCAGAACTCACTGAGTTTCTAAACCTGAATATGCATCTTTTTTGCTTGTTTGTTATATATTTTGGAAAAATATTTTTGCTTGTTTGTTCATATTTTGGAAAATCCCCTACCATTATTTTTTTCAATGAATTCAATTTTCATTACTCTTCCTGTAATATTTAAGAGATTATATAGTAAATTCTCTCTTTCTATTTTTCATGCTCTTAATCTCTTATATTTTCTATCATTTTTATCTGAATTCTGTTTAATTTCCTCAAATTCACTTATTTTCTCTCAATTTGTGTCTGTTTTAATCCATTAACTGGTTATTTTAACCCATATATTAGACTCTTAGCTTCAGTGAGTATATTGTAGTATTTCTTCTGTTCTAAGATGCTTATTTTCATATTTAACATCTTTGAAATATGATACGTTTTATACATATAAATATTAAAATTTTAACAACAGAGACAACTACCACTTAATAACATATACATGGTGGTAACAATTTTAATATGTCTTAGGTATAAAATCATTGTCTCTACATGTATAATTTAAAAAATTAGTCTCAAAACATGCACAATGTTTTTTACTTACCAAAAAAACTTCATATACATTTGTGATTTAAATATACATTGTCATTGCCAGTAGATAATGCTGAATAACTGACCATGACTCATACCCACTTTCTTTTTCTGAGTTACGTATGATACCTTCAAATGGTAATTTGAGAGACCAAAAAGATCATATTTTACTTTTTTTAACATACCCAGATTTCTAATACAAGCTAGAATAAAACAATGATATAATTTTCTATTAATTATTATTTAGTTAAAATTAATAAAAATCAGCCAATATTTATTGAGAAGTTACTATGGACTTAGAACTACATACAAATAGTAATAGTTAATAATATAGCATTTCATTCAGACAGAACTGTCTTCAGATTTAGGCTCTGCATTTAACAGCTGCACAACAAGGAAGTAAGTCACTAAATATCTCTGTACCATAAAATGCCACCTAACAAAGGTCTATTCTCCCAGTCTTGATGATGCAAACCTAATTTTGAGTTCAGCACATTGCTACCAAGATTAAAGTCTGTGTTACTCAGCTTGCATCTAGATATATGAGCCCTGTAGCTAGGTTCTGGCTTACATGATTTAAGGAGAAAAGTTGCATGGATCTTATTGGAAGATTTCTTAAGAGGGTATAGCAAATCCCTTTTTCCTTCCTCACTTTCCTACTGGTTGGAATATAAATGTAATAGCTGGAGCTCTACCAGTTATCTTTGATCACTGGTGATCTACTGAATAAGGAAGAGCAAAAAGAAAGAATTCTGACTTTCTGATAACACTTTGGAGTCATCATGGCAGCTTTGGTCTTCTTTTATATGAGAAATTTTTATAAAAGTTTGTTAGGACACTGATAATATGGGTTTTTTTTCTGTTCTGTGATGATGAACTAATTTTAGCTGAGTCATCTTTTAAGCTTTCATCTTATGATTAACATTTAAATAATTATAGTAACTACTTCATTATGTTGTTTGTTGTAAAGAATAAATAAGGTAATGCATAAAATTTCTAAGCCAGTTGCTAGATATAGAAATTGCTTTAAAAACATTAACTATTTTTACACATTGTAAAATAATTAGTAAGGTGTTTTATTCCTTTGAGAACCTCACAAAACATGAAGTGCATTTTTTCAATTTTTGTCTTCTACAATTAATGCATCCAAAAATAGTGTGATTTGCAAATAATTTGAATATATAAAATTTGTCACACAAGCTAAGGAATATATACAAATATTTTCCAAACATTTGATTAAATGTGTTATTTTGTTCAAAATTGTAATTTCTTGTATATGATGCATAAGTCATCTATGATTAGAGTAGAAATCGATCATTCCATGTATAAATGAAGTCTACCCAGATATTTACAAAAGTAACTAAGAGAAATACATCTAACTTTTTTTAAAGTGTGTGTAGTGATATTTAGGCAAATATTTATAATATTCATGTCTGAAATTTTAGAAGAAAGTGTGGCTCTTTAATGTCTCATAAAATTTTTCCCCTATGTATGTTGTAACCACACATTTTTTAAATAGTATTCCTGAGAGATCAACCACTTTTTAGGATAGGTGAAAAATGTGTAAATGTGGGGGATTTTGGTTTAGTCTACTTGAAGACAGTCATTGAAATTTCACATCTGTACCAGTTGTTTGGGGTTTACTTGGATCTGAGCTTATTGGCAACCCTGGAATTATGTTACCTGAGAGATCGTATATTCTCCTTGGGCCAGCAAGGTATATCTGGATGTCAAGCATGAATTGCATTGTTGTGTTTGACTGTGTCCCATGTACTGAAAAGCAGTATAAGGACAACGGAGAATCCCCTTTCCTTCCAATCCATATAACACATGAGGTGTCTTCTGAATTAGTCTGAATTTCAGAGGATGCTGAATCTACAGATGCTTTAGGAGCAGACCTGATTTTTTTTTAGGAGAGAGGACTTGTTTTGTCATGGAGGCTATTTTATCACTGTCCTTGCATATGAATGGTGCAATTCTGCAATCCCTCTGCTAAGTACTATTCCTTACTTTATTGAAAGACAAACTAGTGACATAAAACCTGTATAATTTGCTGGCTTTTAAGTTAAGGCCTCAGGCAAACCATTCTTTCTTTTGTCTTGTCCCCATACTTGCAGGGCAATCCCAATTTTATATTACTGCTCAGTGAGAGTGCATTTTTTACTCTAGCTCCCCAAAATAAGACTGCCAAATATGTTTTATTTTTTCTGTACCTTAGATTTGAACTTTAACCTATTTTTTCTTTATTGGGTTATTAACAAGTGAGGTATATGTATAATAATTAAGGTGTATGATTTGGTCAATAAAAGACATTTTTAAAACAAAATGGGACACAAAGTGAAAACAATGTTTGACTACCTTGGGAAGTGAAAGTGAAAGTGTTAATTATTCTATGCTGGAATAGCCCTTACCTTAGTACCGAAGTAGAGACAGATACCATATTTATCTTAAACTACCCCAGAGCAAAGAACCTATGAGGAAGACAGTTACCTTCGGAACCATATTTATCATGTAAATAGCTCAGAAAAGGATACTGCCAGTTACATCTTTAAAATACAAAAATGCATGCATTTCACTATTTTGTAAATGCCAGAGAGATGCAGCATCCGTTAGAGTTAACGGTGCGGCACTTTTGTGTTCAGTAGCATGAATCATTAATCATGAGACAGGCCATATTCTTGTACTGCTTCTGCTTTCATTACTTGGCCTAATTAAACAGTTCTCTGAACTGGAATCTCAGATTCCTCTGTTACAGATTATCATTAATTATGGTGAAAGTGCTCAGAGATGTTGGACTCAATTATATTCTACTCAACTCTGGCACCGTGTGATTCATTGCGCAGCCTGCTCTGCAGATGTACTCTTTTCTTATCTCGCACTCCCACTTTTGTAAATTGGGCTCTGGCAGCCAACAAACTAAGAGTTATGTGCTGCGTTTTCATTAAAAACATGTTGGAAGAGCACAGACCAATTAAGGATTCTGTATTTTATAAGGAGTGATGAGATGAACAGTGGATTCTGGGAGAATTAGCTCAGTGAAGAAGCAATCTCAATTCCATTGATTGCTGAATTTGGTAACTATTTTCTGTTTGGGGTTCAATTGGTTAAGTCTCTGGCTTCAAAGTTTTTTTTTTTGTAACTTAAAATATTTCAATTTATTGCTTGTCAACAAGAAACTCAAAATTTTGTTTCGTACTTGTGTAAGTAACTGGAAAACATTCCCAGTGACATATGCCAAGCACATTATACCTCAAAAGATACTAATTTCATCAATTTTGACAGTCATTTACCAGGCTATGTAAGGAAATTTGTTTTATGGCACTAGGTCTAGGCAGACTGGACTAATATATGACATAGACAAAGCCAGAATGTCAGGATTTGCAGGCTTTTGGTAGTATTTGAGGTATGTGTTTTGGGGGAAGAGGAGTGTATGATTTGACATATGGCACATGCAAATCAAATATCCCAAAGTAGTTCTAATTGCATTTAGAATTTTTTTCCCCCCTCCTTCTTTTATTTCTTCCATTCTTTCCTTTAGGAAAAGAAAAAGATTTTCCTTTTGCTTTTAATATTATAGAAATTGGGAGCACTTCAGAAATTTATTTTAGCAATTAAAGTAAAACAAGGCATATAATAACATTATTTCTCCAATTTTCTATTGGTACAAAAATACACAAAAAAGGCCAAAAGTTTAAAGTGAATGGCATTTAAAGATTTCATGGAAAGACATTGTTTCATCGAATTTAAATGTGAAAACTACAAAAAGCGTTTTTATTTGTAGATTGCCCATTAAGAAGTTGGATGGGCTTTGTTACCTTATGGATTATAATTTGGAGATTTTTATAGAAACCAAACTGCAGTGATAAAGTATATAAACATATTTTGGAAGAATCTAAGACTATCCAGTTTTCCCTTCCTACATGAATTTTAAATATTAATAGAAATGACCAGTGTTTAGAAGAACTGTTCTTAAAAATGAAATCCATTGTCATTCAATTTACATCTCTGTCATTTTTTAAAAAATAACAAGTTACCAAGGTTTCCCTGAAATATTTATTTAATAAAAAATGAGAAGTGAGACTAATTTGTATAAGGAGGAAAGTTTGTGTTACTATTGATACAAAGAGATAATTGTGTAGTTCAAGAGGAAGTTGCCTTTTCTTTTCCAAAATCACAATTTCACAGTATCATCCACCCGAAAACAGAAAGTTTTCAGAGCTGTACTTACAAACCAATCATTTATTTTAACACAGCAAATGGATGAAAGTCAAAGCTTCCTACTTGGTAAACATCTTATTCTTACTAATATGTGAGAAAAATATAAACATGATTTGTTCAAAGTAAATACAAGGTTAAGGGTTCTCTCTTCCTCTATGTGACTCTATTTGAAAAGTATGGTACCAAATCAAGTAGTTAAAACTAGTGTGTCTGTCTCCCTTTGTTTCTCATTTGAGAGGCTAGCAAAATAACACACAAGTGAATCTCACCACAAAGCTATTCTCAGGGGTGAAATATGGATAGGACTGTGCTGGCTCAAGTTAACTCAACTAGTCACATGTCCCATCATTGCTGCAAGTTTTCAGTTTTCACAAATATCACCTTCTTTTATTTGACATTAAAAATTTTCCTCATCCTCATCTTAAGATCACTTTCCTACATTTTAAGATAAGTACTGGATATATTCACCCACAAGAACAGCTACATAAATAAAGGTATATCCCTACTCTTTTTCTATTTCCTAAAAGTTTCTATTTTGGTTTTTTTCCTAAATGAAATTTATTTTTTTATGTATTTCCACTGACTGCATGTCCAATGCTGCTGAATGCAGGTCAGAAAGAGAATAGTATTAAAACAATGTGGAGGAATAAAAGTTCTAGATGTAAGCCTTTTGGCTTAACAGTTTGTTTTCATATCCTGCAGTAGTTTCAGGTTTTAATATATATGAAAATCAGTGGTCCTGTATCTATGCATATGTGTTGTCTATAATATAATTTTGACAGATGGTGAGCTGGATAAATCTAGTCCCTGACTATAGAAAACCTTGGCTTGACTTGCACTCTACCAAAACTTGTTTAAAAAGGCATTCACATGTATTTATTTTTTAAATAAAGATTCATTTTTTTTGTCTGCCCTTACATTTCTCATTGAGATGCTGGCATCCCCATCTTTGATGGTCCCACATACACATTTTACCTGAGCTGTTATGATTTTTTTACAGGATTATTCTATACATAATGCTGATGACTATACTATTCTACATCTCCTCCTTATTAAAAATAAATATGTTACCTTGCCCCTGTTTGCACCATCTAAAATTCTGACAACAACATCTTACTTGAAAAAAATACAAACCTAGAAACCAGGAAGCAGTTTCTCCCACTAGCAGCTCCAGACAGACTGCTCATTGAAAATGTAATACACTGCTGCTGTGTCACAGGTCAGCTGGCAAATGGCAATCTGAATTTTAAAAGGAATATGAATAAAATTCTGTTTTATTTTGAAAATGAACTTTCTGCCCTCCATCATGAATCCAATATATGTCTTAATCTTCTATGCTCTTGAAGCCTGCGGCTCCTGGCTGAGTCCTTTGACTTCTGAACCTAATAAGGAAATAGGTTGTTTTCTCATCCTCGTCTCATTTTTAGAAGGGCTGAAACAAACAGTCCCCTATTTCAAATGTAATTGACAAAGCATAAAAACACATATGTTATATAATTTTAGGTTTACAACCAAGCTCAGTACTGGGATGTTTTATTTTTAAATTTGATTAAGATGTTATACCTTTGGAAATGCGCTGTCAAGATTCAAAATCAAAATTTCCAAGTGTACGATTACATGTTTACCTTAGAACTGTACATGTGAAACTCATAAAGGATAGAACAGATAATGGTACACTTCAATTGAGAACATTTTCATTTAACCTGGACATTATTTTCAGCCATACAGAGAGATGTATAGACAGAATTTAAAAAATGTATTTATGGCTGTTGCTATTTAAAAATCAACTGGGTGTATGCTATGTCTGTATCTACGTTTGCTTTTTTCCTAAATAGTAGCTCATCATTATGCTCATATCTTTCTAAATTGAATGTTTCCACACTCATTTAAATTCATGACTTCTAATTAGAGAATAAAATGCTCTTCTTTTCAGAAAAATAATATTTTGATTTTTGAGTGTTTGCTTTCTTTTATTGAAAATTCCTAAGAATGATATATTGCCAGGCTTTAATTACTCATGTTCTTTTTTTTTAATAAAATAATTATGGGGACAACTTTTGAAAAAGATAAATGATAGAATGTGAAAACACTTAAAATAAGTGCAGTTAGGCATGCTATGCTGCTATCGTCTCTCATAATCATATTTGTGTAGCATCATCACAATCTAACTGATCATTCTAAGGAAATAAATGATGACATTTCAGTGTGTGCAAGCAGGTTGTGTGTGTGAGAAACAGAGAGTCATGCATGTACACTTGTGCAAAGAGTTATTTTAATAGTTGGACTTTTTTAAACCTAACACTTGTTTAGTAGTGTTTTTCAGAACAAAGCTGTATTTCACATTTCTTTGGGTAGTGTCTGACCATTCTAAGCTTATAGAAATGAATCTGTTTTTGTGATAATCTCAAAAAAAGAGTTAGAAGCACAGAGACAAGCCAATGACCTGGCCCCAGGAAAAGGGAGCCCAGGGGAAGCATTTTGGGAAAAGTGATGCGAAGGAACATTCTTAAAGGATGATGTGAAATATGGTAGATGAAGGGAAGCTTAGATTATCTTCCCAAAGAGTGAGTTTAGTTTATTCGGGCATGAAATTTATAAATATGTAAGTAAGGGAAGGGGTTTATATGTATATTCAGTAACTAAAAATACGGACTATAGAGCCCAAATTGTGGGCGACTTTTTAGCATCCATTTTACTGCTTCCTTATTACATATAAGCCACATAGAGTGGAAGAAATTAATTCCAGGTCCAGAGGTATATGTTGTTTAAACTAAGCCCATTAAGATAGTTGCATTTCACTCTCTATTATGTCAAGAAGTTAGATTTACATAAATCATCTTATGATGCATAGACATCTTATTTCTGGTATGAGTATATGACCTGTTTGACATAATTATATCAATAAGATAGTGATGTTATTTTATTGCTAAGGGAATGATAAACTCTATCTTCTGCGAGCACAAAGGAAGCAATATCAGAGCACCAGATATCATGTCCACAATCTAAACAGGAAGAAAGACAAAGAGCAAAAGCGTACATTTAACAGTGGAGTTAGCCTCCAATAAAGAACCTTCCCAGGAACCACTCCAAGTGAATTTTGTTTATATCTCAGTGGCTAGAACTGTTCCAAAGTCTCCTTCCAGCTCCAAAGTAAAGAGGAAATGCACTTTTAATTGGCACACTTCCTCTCCAAAATAAATTGGAATTCTATTACTAAAGAAGAACAGAAGAATGAATATTCTGTAAGATACTAACAGTTTCTAATATACAGTTCCTGACCTCAAAATGTTCATAGTATACTATGAGAAATAGACATATAAAAAATGCAACCTATTTTAAATTCCACTTAAATGTAAATGTACCAACAAGGTGTTGCTAAGGAAAGAATTATCCTTGCATGATGGGCTTTTACTTGTAAGAAATAAATAGATTACATTTTGCTATATAGAAATTCAAGGCAGTTTCTAGCTCCAGGCCCAACAGACTCCAGTACCATAGAAAAGAAATTCAAAATAAATAAATAAACTAGTAATTTTTGAACACCAAGAAGGGACATCATCTGTGGACTGATTCCCTTATGCATTATTTGAGGGGAGCCAGCAAAAAGGAAACCAAGCTAGAAAGTCAAAGCTGAGAAAAATAATTTGAGGCTTTTCTTAGAAGCACTCTTGGCTGCTTTCCTGGGAAGATGGTAAAGGATAGTGCCTTCTGGCCTTGGTGACTGAACCCTTGAGAGGCTACAGTGAACACTGTATCAGGAAGTCTTTGTAGCTACCTGATAGGAAATAATCCCATGTGCCTCAGCTACCTACAGAAGGCAGTCAGGTCCCTATTGACACAGACAACTCCAATACTTCTGCAGTTTGCACAGTCTTCAAGCATGGAATTTTTGTGTTACAGAAATAACATTAAACATCTGATGTTGGATAACACTTTGATATTAAGTGAAAATAGCAGCCAAGAAACACAAAAAATAGAGAAATCTGAAAAATATGTTTATTTAATAGCTAAAGAGCATATACATAAAATAAGAACAGGTGATTATAAATGAAATGAGAGATTTTGGAAATGAAAATATATATACCCATTGAAATAAAAATTTTAACATGATATGAGGCCTAGCTAGTATAATGAATATTGATAAGGAACCAAGAAAGTCTTCCTGAACAGCATAAATTAGATGTAAAATATGAACTATAAGCCAAGAAACATACTGAAGATATATTGAGAAGTTCCCATATACATCTAAGAGTAAATTCAAAATAAGAGACTAAAATGAATAAAGGAACAAAAAAGTGAGAAAATTGACTGGGATTCTTTTCCCAAAACCAAACTAATAACTGAATCCTTATTTTTAAATACTTCACTAAGAAACATCAAATCGCTATTTTCAGAACACAGTGTTTTTGTAGTTTACATCCAGCAGAAAGAGCATAAGTTTGGCCTCCAGTTTCTCAGAAAGAGGGGAAATTACTTTAAATCCACAATGCTTTTTCTGGTTTTATAACCACATAAGACAAAATAGAGCAGTTTTTGATAATATAAGAACTCATAAAGTTAACCTGCTATACACATTAGCAGAAAATGAACTTCTGGAAAAAAAAAAGAAAAGAAAAAGAAAAAAGAATCCATGATGAAAAAGCATGTTTAAAAATGCACTAATGGGTTTGCATCAATTAAACATAATATTAAATATACATAAATACTGATAATACTAAATATTTACTTTAATAATAATCTGGAATGAGTATTCCTGATACAGCAACATCATTACTGGTCAGGAACTATATGCTGCTAAAAAACAAAGCAAAATAAAATCTATTAAGACTCCTGTCTTCAGTGCAGTTTGTGGACTGTTGGAGAACATTAGCCAGGCAAATATTTCTTAGTAATTAAAAATATAGACAATAGAAATATGATAAATTGACCACCAAAATTAATAAGCATTGTTCTTTAAAAGATAGTGTTGTGTAAATCAAGTCACGATAATAGAAAAAACCTGGAATGTAAGTAACAACTATTTAAAATGTATTAACAGCACTTACAACTCAATAATACAAATACAAAATAACCTATTGAAGATGGGTCAAAGAGTTTAATAGATGCTTCAAAAAAGAACAAATTATCAGGCAAAAATCAAATAAAAATATTCTCAACATTAATTCATCAGAAAGATGCAAATTGAAAACACAATGAGATACTACTTTACATTCACTATAGAGGGGCTAAGATTTAAAAGACTAACAAAACCAGGTGTTGACAAAGATAGGAAATTGATACATTGCTCATTGGAATGCAAACTGGTTCAGATAATTTGGAAACCACTGGCTAAAATTTAAAAATGATAATACTAAGTGTTGGAAGAAACTAGAGCAGGCAGAAATTTCATAATTTAATGAAGAAATGTAAGTGGTATAACTACTTTGAAAAACTGCTTAGCATTTTTCTATAAATTTAAATATACACAAATCATCAAGCAAATGCATTCCTACATACATCTCCAATAGAACAAAAATCCAGCAGATATTCAAATAATGAAGGAATACTATGAAAAACTCTATGTACATAAACCCAAAACTTAGATAAAATAGAACAATTCCTTGAAAAGCACAAACTACCAAACTCACCAAAGGAGAAATGGATATCCTGAATAGTTCTATACTATTAAAGAAATGGAATTGTATTTGTAGCTAAAAAAACATGCCAATAAAGAAATATTTAGGCCCAAATATCTAACTGGTGTATTTTAAAAATCCTCAACAGAGTACTACCAAATCAAATTCAACAATTCAACAATTAAAAAAGCAATAAATCACAACCAAGCAGAGCTTTTGCCAGGAATACAATATTCAATATTTTAAAATAATCGAGTTAATCCATTTAACCATGGATGATCATACCAGTTGATGCAGAAAAAGCATTTCACAAATTTCAGTACCAATTCATAATAAAACACTTAGCGAAGAAGAAACAGAAGCAAACTTCATCAAATAATCTAGAAAAAATAAACCTATAGCTAACATCGTAATGGTGAAAGACAGAATGCTTTCTCCCAATGAGAGAGGACTGCATGGATATGCAATCTCACCATTCCTATCCAAAATCTTACTAGATGATATAAGTCAACTCAATATGTCAAGAAAATTAAAGTTAACCCCATACACAAAGGTAAACTCAAGGTGGATCAAAGACCTGAATGTAAGTCATGAAACAATAAAACTCTTAGAAAAATATATAGGCAAAAAGCTCTTGGACATAAACATGAGTGACTTCTTCATGAACATATCTCCCTGGACAAGGGAAACAAAAGCGAAAATGAACAAGTGGGACTATATCAAGCTGCAAAGCTTCTGTACAGCAAAGGACACCATCAGTAGAACAAAAAGACATCCTACAGTATGGGAGAATATATTCATAAATGACATATTCGATAAGGGGTTGACATCCAAAATATATAAAGAACTCACGCACCTCAACAAAGAGCAAATAATCCAATTAAGAAATGGGCAGAGGACATGAATAGACACTTCTCCAAAGAAGAAATTCAGATGGCCAACAGGCACATGAAAAGATGCTCCACATCGCTAATCATCAGAGAAATGCAGATTAAAACCACAATGAGATATCACCTCACACCAGTGAGGATGGCCAACATCCAAAACACAAACAACAACAAATGTTGGCGAGGATGTGGAGAAAAGGGAACCCTCCTACACTGCTGGTGGGAATGCAAATTAGTTCAACCATTGTGGAAAGCAGTATGGAGGTTCCTCAAAAAACTCAAAATAGAAATACCATTTGACCCAGGAATTCCACTCCTAGGAATTTACCCTAAGAATGCAGCAGCCCAATTTGAAAAAGACAGATGCACCCCTATGTTTATTGCAGCACTATTTACAATAGCCAAGAAATGGAAGCAACCTAAGTGTCCATCAGTAGATGAATGGATAAAGAAGATGTGGTACATATACACAATGGAATATTATTCAGCCATAAGAAGAAAACAAATCCTACCATTTGCAACAACATGGATGGAGCTAGAGGGTATTATGCTCAGTGAAATAAGCCAAGCTGAAAAAGAGAAGTACCAAATGATTTCACTCATATGTGGAGTATAAGAACTGAGAAAAAAAAACTGAAGGAACAAAACAGCAGCAGACTCACAGAACCCAGGAACGGACTAATAGTTATCAAAGGGAAAGGTACTGGGGAGGATGGGTGGGAAGGGATGGGCAAAGGGGAAAAAGGGACATTACGATTAGCAGATATAATGTTAGGGGGGCACGGGGAGGGCAGTACAACCCAGAGAGGACAAGTAGGGACTCTATGGCATCTCACTATGCTGATAGACAGTGACTGTAATGGGGTTAGGGGGGGAACCTGATGAAGGGGGTAGTGTAATCACCATAATATTACTCATTTAATTGTAGATTAATGATATCAAAATAAACTAAAAAAATAAAATAAATAAAATAAAATACAAAAAAAAAAAGAAAAACAAAGTACATATGAACTGAAAAGGAAGAAAGGAACCTCTCCCATTCATATGGACATGATGGTCTACATGGAAAATCTCAGGGAAACTATAAAAAAAATTACATAACTAATGAAAGAGTTAGCAAAGTCACAAGATACAAGGTCAACAACAACTAAAAAATGGTTAAGTTTATATATTCTAACAGGGAATAATTGGAAACAAATTTTAAAAGTAACATTTATTTTAGCTCTAAAATAATGAAACATGCCTACAAATCTAACAAAATATACTGACAACTACAAAATATTCATAAACTAAATCAAAGGTCTAAATAAATGGAGGTATGTTCATGAATCTGAAACAAAGTAACAAAAATTCAATTTTCTGAATCTTCACATAAAAGTTTAATACAATTCTTATCCAAATCCCAGCAAGATATTTTGTAGATATGAGCAAGACTGCCTTAAAATTTGTATGGCAAAGTATAAGAATTAGAATAGCTAAACGATATTGAACTGGAATAACTAAGAGGGAGGAATAACTCTACCTGATTTCAAAACATTATTTAAAACAATAGTAAACAAATCTGTGTGGGATTGGCAGAAAGGTCAACAGAAAGGAGAGCCAAGAAATAACACCACACAAATGTAAAACAACTGACTTTTAACAGTTGTGCAAAGTCAATTCAATGATGGAAAGACAATCTCTCCCATAAATAGATCTAAACAAATGAAATATCCACAAACAAAAAATTAACTTTGAACTAAATCTCACATCTTCTACAAAAAAATTAACTGAAAATGAATTATAGATTTAAATGCAAATTTAAAACTATAACACTTTTAGAAGATATCACAACAGAATAGTTTTGAGACCTAGGGCTTCCTAAAGAGTTCTTAGACGTAATGACAAAAGAATGATCCATAAGATTAAAAAATCAATGGTTTGGCCTGTTTTAAAATTAATTTTTTTTCCTCCATGGAAGGCCATATTAAAAGGGCAAAAAAAATATATTTGTAATTTAAATAACCCTAAAGAAATATTCAACCTCAATGGTAACTAATGTGTTTTGGCAAAATGCCCTCCTGTCTCTCAAATTAACTTACTTTAAAGTTAATGTTCAGTGATAGAGAGTATATGTAAATTCTTTGGGAGCAGGTATATACATTTCTGTATGCTGATTTTGGAAGGCAATTTATCAATATATACCAAAAGTTTTCAAAACAGCCATAAAAAAGAGAATGAAATACTGCCATTTATGACAACACAGATAGACCTAAAGGGTATAATGCAAAGTGAAATAAGTCAGACAGAGAAAGTCAAATACCATATGATTTCACTTCTATGTGGAATCTAAAAAACAAAACAAACAGATACAGAGGAACAAAACAGAAATAGATTCATAAACAAAGAACAGACTGGTGGTTGCCATAAGGAAGGGGAAAGGAGGGATGGATGAAATAGGTGAAGGGGATAAAGAGGTAAAAAATTCTTCCAATTATAAAATAAATTAGTCACAGGGATGAAAATACAGTATAGGAATACAGTAACATTATAAAATCTTTGTGTGTTGAGAGGTGATAACTATTATGGTGAATATTTATAATGTATAAAATTGTCAAATCACTATGTTGTACACCTGAAACAAATATAATATTGTATATCAGCAATATTTCAATTAAAAATAGTTATTATCATGGCTCCAGTAAAAAAATAAAATGGAGATGAAAAGGAAAGAGAGGCTGGGAGAGAATATTTGGGAACCACATATGTGAAAAAGAACTTGTATCCAGAATATGTGATGAACAGTAAGGAAATAAACAATCAACTTTAAAAAATGTACAAATGACTGAAATAAACACTTAACCAAAGAGGATATGAAGACAGCAAGAAAGCACATGAAAAGTTTTACAACATCATTTGCTATTTGGAAAATGTTCATGTTAATGTTAATTTAAACCATGATGAGTTAGCCCTACTCACCTAGTAGAATGGCCAGAATATTTTTTCAAAAAATACTCAAAAAAGCAAGGGCTGTTAACGGTATGGAACAGGAACTCTCATTCATTGCTTATGGAAGTTCCAAATGGTGCACCTGGAAAACAGTTTGGCAGGTTCTTAGAGAGTTAACTCTACACTTACCTTAGGACCCAATAATTCTACTACTGAGCATTTACCCTAGATAATGGGAAACTTATGCTCTCATCAAAATATGTACACAAATATTCATGGCAGCATTATGCACAATCTTCAAAGCTGTAAACAAATTAAATGTCTTTCAATAGGTGAATGGCTAAACAAACTGTCCTGCATCCATACCATGGAATACTATTCATCAATTAAAAGGAATGAATTAGCCAAACAATCCCAAGTTAATAACAAAAGTGATAAGTCTTGTTGATAGTTATCCTTGATATTATGTGACAAAAATGGCATTTTATCTTTGTGGTCTTCTTCCCCAAACCCATAACTAAATCTAATTATAAGAAAAACATCAGGCAAATCTCAGTTGAGAGACATTCTACAAAATGCCCTATCAGTACTCCTCAAAACTGTAGAGATCATCAGAAACAAGGGGAATCTGAAAAACTGCCATAACCAAGAGGAGCCTTAGGAGACCTAAGTAAATGTGATGCAGTATTGTGGATGAGATATTGGCACAGAAAAACAAGAATGAAAATAATGTAAGGTCTTTAGTTAATAATAATTATCAATATTGGTTTCTTAATTTCAACAAATATATCATATGAATACAAGATACTATTAATAGGGTAAAGCAGGTATGAGCTTTATGAGAATTCTGTGTACTATTTTTATAATTTTTTCTTGAAATCAAAAAGATCATCTTCAAATGAAAAGTTCATTAAAGTATTTGTAAGTGAATGGAAAGAAGCCTTATAATTAAAGTCAAAAGTGAAAGAAAATATTAATAAAACAAAATAAGAAGTTAATTAGATATGTTCAACTTAGATGATTGTCAGAGACATTACTCTGAATAAGAAAAGCTAGTCTCACAAATTCATACACTGTATTCTTCCACTATGTTCTAAAAAAGCCTATAATGATGGAGAACACTTCTGTAATTGTCAGGGGTTAGGGGTTAGTGGAGGTTTTCACTGCAAAATGATAGCACCAGGAAACTGTGAAGTGAGGGAACTACTTTATATCCTTGCTGTGGTTATGGTTACACAAACCTATACATGTGGTAAAATTCAAACAACTGTACATCAAAAAGATAATTTTATGTTGATTTTAAAAATTAAAAAAATAAAAAATAAAAAAGATACAGAAATATATGAATAATATTCTGCCTTTGGGGGAAAGGGAGAGCTCATCTATAGGATGTATGAAACCGAATAAAAATAAATAAAATGACATTGGTTTATTTGTCCATTCTTTTACCAATCCTGTATTACCTGAATTACATTAGCATTATACTTATACTTCTTAATGTGAAACAGTCCCAATATTGTCCCTCTCCTAGAAAGTTGACATGTTTTTTATAAGTCCTTGTTTCTTCCATATATTTTAGAATCAGCTGAGAGATTTCTAAAAATAACGTTTTGTAAGTTTGTTGAAAATGCAGTCAAGTACAGAACAATTTTCACTGTGTGAATTTGAGTCTCCCACACATCAAAATGAATATTTATTTATCTCTTATCCCCTATATCTAAATTTTATACTATCCAGGGATGTTTAATTTAATTTTAGCTATTTTACAGTCTTTGTTAATTTTCTAACATTATATTTGTATTAAATTACAGTTATAGTTCTTAATAGTAATGCTTTGCTGGCACAAAAATATAGTCCTTTTCATTTAGTTTTGACTACTGTTTTTATTTAGTTTTCTTTTTAATTTCTTGAAGCTTAATTTATTCTTATTCAATAAATTTGTGCTTTATTTTATAATATCATAATCTATTTTCCTGTTTTCTATCCTTCCATTTTTCACCTTAAACAATTAAATATATAAATTGTTATCTGAAGTCTAATCCTATTTTTATTTTTACAGACTCTTAATCTGAGTGTCTTTTTTAACCTTCATGTGTCTTATAATTTTACATTGTGAGCTAGATTTTTATATATTGAATTATTTGCCATCTTGCAGGGGATATATATTCTCAAAATATCAGAGGAGAAGAAACACTCTTTTCTTTCAAATCCATCATGGATTTGTATGTTTCTAAATAAAATTTAAATGAATTACTAGAATAAGTTAAATGCACAGAGAAATAAA
>JAVSCE010007279.1:0-25728 GCA_032199065.1 Smutsia gigantea
GGTCCTGCGGGATCCAAGCCCTTCCTCCACCCCAGCTCACCGGTGGGAGGAAGAGGAACAGAGCAGGGAGGGAGTGGAGATGTGGGACTGCTGAATACCTAACTCTGGAGATCTGCTCTGGGAGCGCAAACCTACATTACATGGTGCTTGCATGATACTCTTGTAATTAGGGGGTTGGAAAGCTAAAACAGGCAGAATTCCTGGAGAGACTAAGAATCCAGCTGCTTGTGAAAGCAGGGATCCATCCCCAGCTGCTCAGGGACAAAAGAAAAGCGGGCAGTCTGAGAGACTTCCTAACAAAGAAGCCCTTAGCAAGAGAGCTGCTAAAGGGCAAGGATTGCATGGAGCTTACTGCTCAGGAGAAAGCACAGGCAGACAAAATTGTCCAGGTGCACTCTGCACAGCAGGTTGGGAGCTTTCACCATCTTCATGTGTTCCAGCTCCCTGGCTGCCTACACAGCTCCAAGAACCCCTTCTGTGACAGGCAGACTTGTGCACCTTTCTTCTGGCCAGCCCCACAGGGCTTGCAAACAGGGAAATCCTTCCCTGGTGTTAGGCCAGCCAGAGGGAAGATCTGTCTATAGCAACTAAAAACGCAAAGCACAGAGGATTATACCTGTGTGCTCAGCCCACTGGTTCAGGCAGTGGAAACAGGCATAGCAGCCAGGAGCCAGCAAACACCCCTTTCCTCCCTGGAGGCACCAATACCATTCCCCTACAATCCCCGCATTGCTTCAGGGGCTGAGCAGCTCCAGAGAGTAGAGCTTCTGGGCACTAGAGGGTGCCATACACAAATATGAAACACCAAAGGAACCTGGTCCAGAGTAAAATTATTAATACAACTCCTGAGAAAGATTTAAATGATATCGACCTCATGACTCTCCCTGAAAGGGAGTTCAAAATAAAAATCATTAACATGCTCATGGAGGTACGGAAAGATATTCAAGAACTCAGGAATGAATTCCGGTCAGAGATCCAATCACTGAAGAACACAATGGATGGTATTAAAAGCAGATTGGATACGGTGGAGGAGACAATAAATGAAGTAGAAACTAGAGAAGAGGAATATAAAGAAGCTGAGGCACAGAGAGAAAAAAGGATCTCTAAGAATGAAAGAATATTGAGAGAACTGTGTGACCAATCCAAACGGAACAATATTCGCATTATAGGGGTACCAGAGAAGGAAGAGAGAGAAAAAGGGATACAAAGCGTCTTTGAGGAGGTGACTGCTGAAAACTTCCCCAATGTGGGAAAGGAGATAGTCTCTCAGGCCATGGAGGTGCGCAGATGTCCCAAGACAAGGGACCCAAGAAAGACAACACCAAGACATATAGTATTTAAAATGGCAAAGATCAAGGATAAGGACAGACTATTAAAAGGAGCCAGAGAGAGAAATAGGATCACATACAAAGGAAAACCCATCAGGCTATCATCAGACTTCTCAGCAGAAACCTTACAGGCCAGAAGGGAGTGGCATGATGTATTTAATGCAATGAAGCAGAAAGGCCTTGAACCAAGATTACTTTATCTGGCAAGATTATCATTTAAATTTGAAGGAGGGATTAAACAATTCCCAGATAAGCAAAAGCTGAGAGAATTTGCCTCCCACAAGCCATCTCTACAGTGTATTTTGGAGGGACTGCTATAGATGGAAGTGTTCCTACAGATTAATAGCTGTCGCCAGAGGTAATAAAACCGCAGTAAAGAAAATAGAACAGCTAATTACTAAGAAAATGCAAAATTAAATTAACTATTCCCAAAGTCAATCAAGGGATAGACAAGCAGTACAGAATATGATACCTAATATATAAAGAATGGAGTAGAAAGAAAAAGGAGGAAGGAAACAAACAAACAAAAAAAGAACCTTTAGATTGTGTTTGTAATAGCATATTAAGTTAGTTGTTAGACTTTTAGATAGTAGGGAAGTTAACCTTGAACCTTTGGTAACCATGAATCTGAAGCCTGCAATGCCAATAAGTACATACCTATCCATAATCATCCTAAATGTAAATGGACTGAATGCACCAGTCAAAAGACATAGAGTCACTGAATGGATAAAAAAACAAGACCCTTCTATATGCTGCCTTCAAGAGACTCACTTTAAACCCAAAGACATACACAGACTGAAAGTGAAGGGATGGAAAAAGATATTTCATGCAAACAAAAAGGAGAAAAAAGCAGGTGTTGCAGTACTTGTATCAGACAAAATAGACTTCAAAACGAAGAAAGTAGCAAGAGATAAAGAAAGACATTACATAATGATAAAGGGTTCAGTCCAACAAGAAGATATAACCATTATAAATATATATGCACCCAACACAGGAGCGCCAGCATATGTGAAACAAATACTAACAGAATTAAAGGAGGAAATAGATAGCAATGCATTCATTTTAGGAGACTTCAACACATCACTCACTCCAAAGGACAGATCAACCAGACAGAGAAGAAGTAAAGAAACAGAGGCACTGAACAACACACTAGAACAGATGGACCTAACAGATATCTACAGAACTCTGCACCCAAAAGCAGCAGGACACACATTTTTCTCAGGTGCACATGGAACATTTTCCAGAATAGACCACATACTAGGCCACAGGAAGAACCTCAGGTAATTCAAAAATATTGAAATCCTACCAACCAACTTCTCAGATCACAAAGGTATAAAAATAGAAATAAATTTTAGAAAGAAATCAAAAAAGCTCACAAATACATGGAGTCTTAACAACATTCTCCTAACTAATCAATGGGTTAACGACCAAATCAAAACAGAAATCAAAGAATATATGGAGACTAATGACAACAACAACACAAAGCCACAACTTCTGTGGGACGCAGCAAAGGCAGTTCTAAGAGGAAAGTATATTGCAATCCAGGCCTATTTAAAGAAGGAAGAACATTCCCAAATGAATAGTCTAAAGACACAATTACTGAAATTGGAAAAGAAGAACAAATGAGGCCCAAAGTCACCAGAAGGAGGGACATAATAAAGATCAGAGAAGAAATAAATAAAATTGAGAAGAATAAAACAATAGAAAAAATCAATGAAACCAAGATCTGGTTCTTTGAAAAAATAAACAAAATAGATAAACCCCTAGCCAGACTCATTAAGAGAAAAAGAGAATCTACACACATAAACAGAATCAGAAACGAGAAAGGAAAAATAACGACGGACCCCAGAGAAATATACAAAGAATTATAAGAGAATATTATGAGAATCTATATGCTAACAAGCTGGAAAACCTAGAAGAAATGGACGACTTCTTAGAAAAATACAACCTACCAAGACTGACCAAGCAAGAAACAGAAAAACTAAACAGACCAATCACCAGCAATGAAATTGAATCAGTAATCAAAAAACTACCCAAGAACAAAACCCCCGTACTAGATGGATTCACCTCTGAATTCTACCAGACATATAGAGAAGAAATAACACCCATTCTCCTTAAAGTTTTCCAAAAAATAGAAGAGGAGGGAATACTTCCAAACTCATTCTATGAAGCCAGCATCACTCTAATACCAAAACCGGGCAAAGGCCTCACCAAAAAAGAAAATTACAGACCAATATCCCTGATGAACGTAGATGCAAAAATACTCAACAAAATATTAGCAAACCGAATTCAAAAATACATCAAGAGGATCATACACCATGATCAAGTGGGATTCATCCCAGGGATGCAAGGATGGTACAACATTCGAAAATCCATCAACATCATCCACCACATCAACAAAAAGAAGAACAAAAACCACATGATCATCTTCATAGATGCTGAAAAAGCATTTGACAAAATTCAGTATCCGAGACGCTGAAGCTTTTCATCTAAGATCGGGAACAAGACAGGGATGCCCACTCTCTCCACTGTTATTCAACATAGTACTGGAGGTCCTAGCCATGGCAATCAGACAAAACAAAGATATACAAGGCATCCAGACTGGTAAAGAAGTAGTCAAATTGTCACTATTTGCAGATGACATGATATTGTACATAAAAAAACCCTAAAGACTCCACTCCAAAACAACTAGAACTAATATCTGAATTCAGCAAAGTTGCAGGATACAAAATTAACACACAGAAATCTGTTCCTTTCCTACACACTAATGACGAACTAACAGAAAGAGAAATCAGAAAAACAATTCGGTTCAGAATTGCATCAATAAGAATAAAATACCTAGGAATAAACCTAACGAAGGAAGTGAAAGCCCTGTACTCTGAAAACTACAAGACACTCCTAAGAGAAATTAAAGAGGACACTAACAAATGGAAATGCATCCCATGCTCTTGGCTAGGTAGAATAAATATTGTCAAAATGGCTATACACGTAAAGCAATCTACAGATTCAATGCAATCTCTATCAAAATACCAACAGCTTTCTTCAATGAACTGGAACAAATAATTCTACAATTCATATGGAACCACAAAAGACCCCGAATAGCCAAAGCAATCCTGAGAAGGAGGAATAAAACAGGGGGAATTACGCTCCCTGACTTCAAGCTCTACTACAAAGCCACAGTAATCAAGACAATTTGGTATTGGCACAAAAACAGACCCACAGACCAGTGGAACAGAATAGAAAATCCAAACATTAACCCAAACATATACAGTCAATTAATATTTGATAAAGGAGCCTTAGGTATACATTGGGGAGATGATGGCCTCTTCAGCAGCTGGTGTTGGAAAAACTGGACAGCTACATGTAAGAGAATGAAACTGGACTACAGTCTAACCCCATGCACAAAGGGAAACTCAAGGTGGATCAAAGACCTGAATGTAAGTCATGAAACCATAAAACTCTTAGAAAAAAACATAGGCAAAATCTCTTGGACATAAACATGAGTGACTTCTTCATGGACATATCTCCCCGGGCAAGGGAAACAAAAGCAAAAATGAACAAGTGCGACTATATCAAGCTGAAAAGCTTCTGTACAGCAAAGGACACCATCAGTAGAACAAAAAGACCTCCTACAGTATGGGAGAACATATTCATAAATGACGTATCCGATAAGGGGTTGACATCCAAAATATATAAAGAACTCATGCACCTTAACAAACAAAAAGCAAATAATCCAATTAAGAAATGGGCAGAGGACATGAATAGACACTTCTCCAAAGAAGAAATTCAGATGGCCAACAGGCACATGAAAAGATGCTCCACATCGCTAATCATCAGAGAAATGCCGATTAAAACCACAATGAGATATCACCTCACACCAGTGAGGATGGCCAACATCCAAAACACAAACAACAACAAATGTTGGCGAGGATGTGAAGAAAAGGGAACCCTCCTACCCTGCTGGTGGGAATGCAAATTAGTTCAACCATTGTGGAAAGTAGTATGGAGGTTCCTCAAAAAACTCAATATAGAAATACCATTTGACCCAGGAATTCCACTCCTAGGAATCTACCCTAAGAATACAGCAGCCCAGTTTGAAAAAGGTAGATGCACCCCTATGTTTATCGCAGCACTATTTACAATAGCCAAGAAATGGAAGCAACCTAAGTGTCCATCAGTAGATGAATGGATAAAGAAGAGGTGGTACATATACACAACGGAATATTATTCAGCCATAAGAAGAAAACAAATCCTACCATTTGCAACAACATGGATGGAGCTAGAGGGTATCATGCTCAGTGAAATAAGCCAAGCCGAAGAAGACAAGTATCAAATGATTTCACTCATATATGGAGTATAAGAACTATGAAAAAAACTGAAGGAAGAAAACAGCAGCTGATTCACAGAACCCAAGAACAGACTAATAGTTACCAAAGGGAAAGGTACTGGGGAAGATGGGTGGGAAGGGAGGGATAAGAGGGAAAAAGGGGCAGTATGATTGCAGATGTAATGTTGGGGGTCCATGGGGAGGGCTGTACAACTCAGAGAAGACAAGCAGTGACTCTACAGCATCTCACTACGCTGATGGACAGTGAATGTAATGAGGTTGGTGGGGGGGACTTGATGAAGGGGGTAGTTTAATAATCATAATATTGCATAGGTAATTGTAGATTAATGATCCAAAATAAGTTATAAAAAAAAAGAATACGTAGGAGAAGCTAACAAAAGAATAAGTGATTAAAAAAAAAAGAACATATGGGATGTGAACAATTTCCAGGGATGTGTTGTTTTAATTTGTCTGATTTTTCACATAGTATTCAAGATCAAATGTTATTGATAAGTTTTCACAAATGTCTGGATTGTTAAATTCGTTTTGTTTCATTGGATATGGCCTATAATTGTAGGTCTAATACTGTTATGCATTTGTATTCCTGTTCTCCTAGTGTGTGTGCGGAAGGCAGTTGTTGGTCTTTTAAAGCCAATACAAGCATATGCTACTTTTCAAGAATTAACTTTAAGAAATAAGTGATTCCTTTTAAACAACTTTGTGAAATCATATACTGATTCCCCACCTGCATTTGCTGCAAGAAAATAATCATGTATATTGTGATTTTATCCAGAATTATAGCTGCTGGCTGTCCTCTCTTTCATATTTTATCTCCCTGTTTGGTCCCAGGAGATGGCTGGTTAGCCAGAGACCGGTAAGATTCCTCATGGGAGGAACAACCTAAGACAGGCACAGTCGTAAGGGACCTCAGGTGAGCAACATGGGGGCCAACTGAGGTGAGGCATAGAACCCCACCCCTCCAGACGAGAGAGACATTGCCTGTGATAAGCTATGTCACAGGCTGAGCCCAGCTAATCATTATCCTGGTACCTTCCACAAATATATGCATATGCATTTGCATCAATTAAAACAAAAAAGGGGGAAATGTGGGATTCACTTATACTTTAAGTATAAAAATCATATGAATAATCATAGTTGACTTGATTGATTATAGTAACTGAATTCGTTTCTCTGATATGACTGCCTTTGCATTGTTTACCTTGGGAGAACTTGTTCACTACGTTCTTTGCATTGCTCACCTTGTGGGAGCTTGTTCCCTGTATTGGAACTTGTTCGTTACATGGTGAGCAATAATGTCTTGTGTATTGAAAAGTTGTTAAGAGAAAAAACTTCAAAAGTTCACATCGCAGGAAAAAATAATTTGTAACTATGTATGTTGAAGGATGTTAACTAAACTTACTGTGATAATCATTTCACAATAAAAAAATGTAAAATAAATAAATAAATAAAGTGAGTCTGTTGTAGGCAGCATATAGATGGGTGTTGTTTTTTTATCCACTCAGTGACTCTATGTCTTTTGATTGGTGCATTCATTCCATTTACATTTAGGGTGATTATGGATAGGTATGTACTTATTGGCATTGCAGGCTTCAGTTTCGTGGTTACCAAAGGTTCAAGGTTAACTTCCTTACTATCTAAGAGTCTAACTTAACTCACTTAATATGCTATTACAAACACAATCTTAAGGTTCCCTTTTTTTTTTCCTCCTCCTTTTTCTTCCTCCTCCATTCTTTATATATTAGGTATCATACTCTGTACTGTTTGTCTATCCCTTAATGACTTTGGGGATAGTTAATTTAATTTTGCATTTGGTTAGTAATTAGCTCTTCTACTTTCTTTACTGCAGTTTTATTTCCTCTGGTGACAGCTATTAAACCGTAGGAACACTTCCATGTATAGCAGTCCCTCCAAAATACACTGTAGAGATGGTTTGTGGGAAGTAAATTCTCTCAGCTTTTGCTTATCTGGGAATTGTTTAATTCCTCTTTCAAACTTAAATAATAATCTTGCCGGATAAAGTAACCTTGGTTCAAGGCCCTTCTGCTTCATTGCATTAAATACATCATGCCACTCCCTTCTGGCATGTAAAGTTTCTGTTGAGAAGCCTGATGATAGTGTGATGGGCTTTCCTTTGTATGTGATCTTATTTTTCTCTCTGGCTGCTTTTAATAATCTGTCCTTATCCTTGATCTTTGCCATTTTAATTACTATATGTCTTGGTGCTGTCTTCCTTGGGTCCCTTGTGTTGGAAGATCGATGCACCTTCATGGCCTGAGAGACTACCTCCTTCCCCACATTGGGGAAGTTTTCAGCAATCACCTCCTCAAAGACACTTTCTATCCCTTTTTCTCTCTCTTCTTCTACTGGTACCCCTATAATGTGAATATTGTTCCGTTTGGATTGGTCACACAGTTCTCTCAATATTCTTTCATTCTTAGAGATCCTTTTTTCTCTCTGTGCCTCAGCTTCTTTATATTCCTCTTCTCTAGTTTCTACTTCATTTATTGTCTCCTCCACCGTATCCAGTCGGCTTTGAATACCATCCATTGTGCTCTTAAACGATTGGCTCTCCGATCGGAGTTCATTCCTGAGTTCTTGAATATCTTTCCGTACCTCCATGAGCATGTTAATGATTTTTATTTTGAACTCCCTTTCAGGGAGAGTCATGAGGTTGATATCATTTAAATTTTTCTCAGGAGTTGTATTAATAATTTTACTCTGGACCAGGTTCCTTTGGTGTTTCATATTTGTGTATGGCGCCCTCTAGTGCCCAGAAGCTCTACTCTCTGGAGCTGCTCAGCTCCTGAAGTAATGTCAGGGTGTATTGGTGCCTGGGGGGAGGAAAGAGCTGTTTCCTGCTTCCCAGCTGCTATGCCTGTCTGCACTGCCTGAACCAGTGGGCCGAGTAGACAGGCACAAGCCCCCATGCTTTGTGTTTTCATCTGCTGCAGACAGATCTTCCCTCTGGCTGGCCCAACGCCAGGGTAGGGTTTCCCGGTTGCAAGCCCAGTGCGGCTGGCCAGGAGAAAGGTGCAGTAGGCTGCCCATCACGGAAGGGGTTCTTGGAGCTGTGTAGGCAGCCAGGGAGCTGGAGCACCTGAAGATCGTGAAAGCTCCCAACCTGCTGGGCAGAGTGCACCCCGACAATTTTGTCTGCCTGTGCTTTCTCCTGAACAGTAAGCTCCGGGCAATCCTTGCCCCTTTAGCAGCTCTCTTGCTAAGGGCTTCTTTGTTAGGAAGTCTCTCAGACTGCCTGCCTTTCTTTTGTCCCAGAGCAGCTGGATATGGATCCCGGCTTTCCACAGGTAGCTGGAATCTTAAGTCTCTCCAGGAATTCTGCCTGTCTTAGCTTTCCAACTCCATAATTACGAGAGTATCATGCAAGCACCATGAAATGTAGGTTTGTGTTCCCAGAGCAGATCTCTGGAGTTAGGTATTCAGCAGTCCTAGATCTCCACTCACTTCCTGCTCTGTTCCTCTTCCTCCCACCGGTGAGCTGGGGTGGAGGAAGGGCTTGTATCCTGCAGGACCACAGCTTTAGTACGTTACCCTATTCCGTGAGGTCTGCTCTTTTCACCAGGTGTATGCAGTTTGGTGCAGTCCTCTTTCCTGTTGCTCTTTCAAGAGTAGTTGTATTAGTTATAGTTTCGTATTATATGCGGTTTTAGGAGGAAGCCTCTGTCTCTCCTCTCACGCCACCATCTTCAATTCAAGAAGTTCATACTTTAATGCAGGGATTAGCAATGTGCAGCTAATGATCCACATTCAGACTGCACTTGTTTTTATACGACACACAAGCTAACTGTTTTAACATTTTTTAAATAATTGGAAACATAAATCAAAAGATGAATAATATTTTGTGACGTGGAAATTATGTGAAAGTCATACTACAGTGTCTAAAAATATAGAGTTTTATTGGAATCCAGCTACATTTGTCTACATCTGGCTATTGCTGCTTCCACACTGTAATGGCAGAGTTGGGTAGTTGCGACAGAGATCGTATGGTCCAGAAATCTAACATATTCACTATCTGGCCCATTACAGAAGACTGTCAACCCCTAATCAAACTGAAAGACTGGGATGCTAGAACCCAGATAATTTTAGTAACATGTAGAGGACAATGAAAGAGAGATGTGCACAGCATTATGGGAGCCCAGAGAATGGGCTCTGAACCAGGTGGGAAGGAAGGAAAGGCAGGGAAAATACCCTTCAAGCCTTCTTAAATAGGCTTAAGGACGGAACAGGAGTCAGAGGCTGTAAGTGGACTGGAGAGAAGGGAAGAACACTCAGACACAAGGGGAAGCATACAGAAAGGCATGAGAGGCAGAAATTTCATGATTTGCTTGAGTAGCTGGAAAGAATTCAGTATAGCACAGATGTTAGGGCGTAGGATTCACAGTTGGAAACCTGGGTTACATTTCAGCTTTAGTGCTCACTAGCGTCTGAAATCCAGTTTCCTCATCTGTAAAATGTGGACAGTAATATTGCAACTCGCAAGGTTGATGTAAGACTTAAAAATATATTGATATATAGTATAATGCCTAGCATTATAGAAGGTGCTTAATAATCACTAATTTAACTACTATTAATAATGACAAATTTAACTACTTTCGGTGTTGCTGGACAGCTGGTGAAAGACCTGGAGGTAGGCGAAGAGCCAGATCCTGGATGGCTTCACAAGCCATACTCAACGTGACAGGACTACCGTGCAGGAGATGTATTTTGGATAGATCACTGTAACTGCCACTTGGAGAGTGGCTTTGGTGAAACAGACTGCAGTGGCCCAGGTAACAAGGCTGTGGAAGGGGAGTGGAGATGAAGAGGAACCCACACCCGCCGTCACCCTCTAACATGGGGTTAGAGGGTGCCCAAGGGGCAGACCCTAACCCTCTGCACTCACTCTCATATCTTTAAGTAAAACCACTACTGTTGCAGCTCTGAGTTTCTCTTGAGCTCCACTTCTGTAATGTCACTTGAGTGCTGGTATTTTTCATTTGGATATTTTAATATAATCACAAATCCAGTATGTCCCAAACTGTACTCCACACACTTCCATGAAAGTCAGGTATCTCTTTTTCTCTTATACATCATACCAGAATCTTTAGAATTGGCTTTGATATCTTGTATTCATTAGCCACCTGAGTTCAGCTCATCACCAACTGCTGATCATCTGGACTTCACAGGATCTCTCAAATCTACTTTTCCCATCTCTACTATCGTCACTGCTACAGAATCATAATAAAACTCCTTGCTCAAAAATGTTTCATGGTCTCCTCACTGCTCATTCCCCAATGTATTCTGAAAGTCCAAACTGTTTATAAATTACATTGTTCAAGAGGCCTCCCTGATCTAACCCCACCATTTCCAACCTTGTCACTCACTTTATTTCTATCTCTGTGCCACTCCTGTCACTGTCTTACGAACACAGCAAAGTGCCTGTGGGAGCTGGAGACTTACACAGTCTCTAATCTGAGGCTGGAGAAAATATTTGTGTCTGGAGCCTTGTTTCCTCAGCAGCAAATGAGAAAAATTCTTTTACCTAACCAAGTTGCTGTGAGGATTTACAAAGGCAGCGTACATGATGCCCTGTAGCACACTGTATGAAGAGCTTCTGCTCACTCCTCACCTATGTCTGCACTTGTTGGTGAGCCTGAACAGTCTTCAAATCTTCACCCAACAAATCTGACAGTTACATCAAGACTAAGTTCTAGGTCAGCTACCCGAACTGAAGCCTAAACATCTGACTTAATATGATTTCTCCCTCTTCTGAATTCCCATGACGCCTCTCTGAACCACTTGGAAGTGTGGTTGCACATTATATGAAATCAAAATAATGCAAATAAACACTTGTCAAGAATTACAATAATTGAAAGACAGCAGACCTAGTGAATAAATCTGTTTTTGATTTCTCACCATAGCAGTGTCATTCTGGTTGGTTAATAAAAATAGACTGCCCATTTTTCAGTTCAGTCTTTTGTTAGCTTAATTGAGCCATAATTGCTATACAGTAGCCTGCACACACTTTAAGTTTTGTCATATGTATACACCCATGAAGCTGCAACCACAATCAACATACTGCACATACACCTCATTCCCAAAGTGTCGTTACAACCTGTTGTTGCCTCCTGCCAAGCCCTGACTACCTGTCCACATCGTGTCCTCAGGCAGCCACTGGACTACACTGTGACCTTACACATTATTTAACTTTCTAGACTTTAATGTAAATGGAATCATATAAATGTCTTTTTGTCTGAAATTTTTTTTCATAGATGTAATTATTTTGATATTCAGCATATTACTAAGTATATCAACAGTGCATTCCTTTTTCTTGCTGAGTGATATTCCATTACATGGCTAATGCCACAATCTGGATAGCCATTCACTTATTGATGGATATTTGAGTTGTTTCCAGTTTTGGCTATTACAAAAAAGTTGCTATGAATATCTGAGTACAAGTTTTTGTTTGGGTATATACTTTTATTTCTCATAGATAAACACACTGTGGTGAATCATATAGTAGATAGGTGTTTAAGCAATTTAAGAAAGTGTCAAGCTGTTTCATGAAGTACATTCCTACCATCAGTGTGTAAGAGTTCCAGTTCCAGACCTTCAAGAACTAAGTGTTGGGTCATCTCATGTGGCAAGAACTACAACCATCCCAGGTGCTTGCTGAGGACACAGGGAATATGGAATGGTTAGAAGAAGAAAGAAGCTATAAATACCAGCTACGCACCTGTGACCAGTTGCAGAAACAAGGAATATAATAGTTCTGAGTATTTTTTCTCATTGTGATATAAATATATTCGTGCACATCAACCGAATTTCTTATCCTTCTCCTATTCTTCTACCACTGAATATATGTTAATAGCATTAATCCGTATTCAAGTTATACAGCATCAAGGAGGACATGACTCAACTTGAAGAGAAATAAACACCCCCCAAAGATAATATAAAGGAACTCCGAATCCTCTTAGGGGAGCAGGTTAGTGAACTTTGGGTTGTAGGGACAATTTCACCATGTTTGGCATAAACACAGCTTTGTTATCGCCTTGTTTTGAAGCCAGCTATGACTGAGACCTGCATCGGAACGCCAAGCTGAGGGGGGTGAACTGTGATGGCTGGGTGTGTGGCACTTCCGCTGACCTGTATCTGTGCTGCCCGGAATTCCCTTCTTGTGTGGCTGTAGGTAAGAGACTGCCACAAAAGCTCCCAGGAGATCTGGAAGGTGGAGATGAAGTAGCAGCCACGTTCCCACTTGGCAGGTGGTGTGAGGGTGGGCACTGCTGCAGCTCCCACACAGCTGCTGTTGGTCTCTTGGCTTGTCTTCTGGCCTGCAGCTTCTCCAGCCCTGCCAGATCTCCATAGCTGTAGCCAATCTCCGTCCACTTCTCATAATCTGGGGCGAGGGCTGTGCTGTTCCCTGGTGAAGCTGGTCATCAGAGCTGCAGGCTTGGCAGCGGCAAGAGGCAAACAGGTGTCCCAGTTTGGTCTCATGAGTTTCAGCTCATCCTTGTGGATTCCAGGTTGCTCTTGCTGTCTTCTATTGCCTGACGATAGCTCTGCTTCCCTCAGGCCCAGCCCCGGGTACAGGGGCAACGGACATACAGTTGCTTTATTCCCAGGACTGCATCTAGTCTAATCCCTATAATATAGCCCTTATATCACTCAGAGTGGTTCCGACATTCTGTCAAATCCTAACTGATATAGGCTTCTTCTCTATTACTTAAAACAGTGCTGGTATTTACAGGTGTTTAGCTTTTCAATATGTTCATTTTATCTAATGATCTAAATAACAGGATTCCTGAGATATATGGATTTCTAATTCTTAAAGAGAACTATGCAAACAGGCACTGAAATAATTTATTAAATGAACCATCAGTGCAAGTAAATGTATATTTGTAGACTGCACTGCATTCATTTTTAAATGATATTTATAAGCATTAAAAAGTTCTTTGCCTATTAGAGTCTATATTCTTTATTCAATCAGTTCTAGTTACATATAATTAAAATGTTCTGTCTGTTCATACTCCCTCCCTTCCCTAAAATTCAAACACATTTTATAGTTATTTGAAATAATCTTCCCTTCATGACCTGTTAATTTAATTTCACAGGACTAATGAGGAATCCAATTACAAATCATGTTATTGAAATACTGGTAAGGTATTATCTAATATAACACAGAAACTCTTGTATAAATAACTGCTTTGGCAGTTCTCTAGTCTGTGTGAGTGTGTGAGTGTGTACATGTGCACACACATACCCTTAGTTTAGGAATTTTAATGAATTATTTCATCTGGATGAAGAAAGATATTATCTTTTCTACGTTTCTGGCAAGTCAGCCACCCAAAGTTGGGAACTGAGGTCTAGAATGTAGCAATTGAACTCAGGGGTGCCATAACTCGGCAGCAGCTTTTGACACCTATGAATGCTTAAATTTATTGGACAAGCAACATCGGGGTAGAAACACCATGCTAACCAAGACTTGTGGTTTGTTTCAGTGAGGCCTCAACAATTCCTCCCAGCACCAAGAGATCAGAGTCATTATGTTACTGTATTCTGTTTTACAGGCATCTTGTACAATGCCTTTCAGTTAGGTTTACTGCTTTGGTTCAGATATTTAAACTGCATTTCTGAAACACCAGCACAGTAAGTACACTGAGATGATAAATTTAAACAGTTTTGAACCTACAGCTGCTTAATCTACTCACATCTTTTTCCTGTGCTTTATAATATTTTTTTTCATTATGCTCTCATTTCAGTTGGCTCCAGTGGCTGCTGCAGCAGTGAAGCAAAACTCCAGCAACATGTGTTGAAATGAAATACAAATGCAGCATTACCAACCTTTGCAAGACATTGTTCTGCCCCCTCTCATATGCTCCCCCACTTCGTGTAACGCTGGCAGCCCATTAGAGTCTTTTCTTGAGATTTGATAAATAAAAGCCCAGGAATATATGCTCCTTCCTCATACATTGTCTGTGGCTGTGGAATAGGACACAAGGGAAGTACAGGGGAGACCCAATATTGATTCCTTGTGTCATGTTACCCCAAGTCGCACTCTGCACTTTCTTGTTTAAGTCAACCCTACATGGGTCTATAACTCTTGCCTCCAATATCCTAATACATGAAGACTGTAACAATGTCACATTAAAGCAATGCATTGCAAAGAAGTGAATAATACCTGTTTTTTCCTTCAGCAAGTAACTTATTTTCTATGCTCATTTTCAAAAGAAGTTTGTATCTCAGTCTCTTCTCCACAAAAAAGTCCATCAATCTTTTGGAATTCTTTTCCTAGGGTTCCCTACCTCACTGTCTTCCTTCAATTCAGTCATACACTCCCTCACATCTCTTGCCCTCCAGCAATCCTATGATCTGCTATGTTAATCTCAGAGTTGCAAACAGTAGAAACACAACCCAAACTAGTTCAAAGAAAACTGAGGCTTTGTCTCTTACAACAGGGTGGTTATCTGCTTTAGGAATTACTGGATGCAGTGTCAAATGTGCTGTCTGATGTGGCTCTGGCTCTGGAATCTTCTGCATGCAGGCTTTTTCTGTGAAGCATGGCGAATGGCACTGGCAGCCCCAGACTCTCAACCTCCAGCAATCCTCGCACAAAGGTTATTTCTGGATCGCTCCAAAAGAAAAGTCCAGAACCATCATGGCCATGAATCATCATGGCAGGGGGATGAGGTCACTATTCCATGAGCACAGAGAACGTGCTGGTGGAGAAAGACAATGACATAGTAGCCCACTCAAACACAGGTATTATTTTCTCTATATGAAAGAAAACATCTATTACTGGAAGGAAGTAGGAAGACGTTAAGCAGACAGATGCAGTGAAATTATTTATAACACAAAACTACCAATCCTAGATCTTTCATTTCACACATCACACCTATAAAATAACTTGCCTATTATAGAAAGGGTAATCCTAGTTTAAGTATCTGAAAGGCATTAATCAATAAAGACACAATAAACAATTTATATTAATCTTTGTCTCAATCAGTTTGGGAATCAATGTAATAGTTCTGTTTAACAGAGTAGTAAATGCACCATTTTTTCCTCATAGTCACATGATGAAGACACAGGGCACTATTATATCAATGGATAAATATTTACTAGATGCCTATTAGGAATGTTCTGCTTTTCTATTATATCATGCTTTTATGTTAGCAATTATTATTACTCCAAAGAGATGATGCTCAGATATAAAATACACTTATTAATCCTTGTTACAGACAGTATGTGAATTTTGTGAGCTAAAATGAGATACCAAAGCTGGATAGAAATATAACTTGGCCAAGTGATGAACTTCCTATTCTGACTTTTATTATTTAGGAGATGTATTCTAGAGGTGTTTGTAAGTCAGGCTCAGAAAATATTGACTTTGATAACTAGGTGCAACTTTTTCTCTCCCTATGCTAAATAATGAGAGCAAAATTCTTCTAAAGGCTCAACAGAAAAACAAACATGAGAGCCTTGTTGGGGTTTGTTTTTCCATTCATCTTCTCAGAGCTGTCAACAGGTGTTTGTCATTCCAGTATGGCTCATGGCTTCCAAGGTCCAAGATAATGTCTCAATTGATCTTAGACCTAGTTAAAAGGGATGTTTAGAAAAATAAATAAAGCACGGGAGAAGCCCCTTATCCAGCAGGAGCCCATATGCCATTACTTTCAGCTTACAGATCAGTTAAGATACCCAGCCAGCCATGACTCTCTGGTAGTCACCAAGGGTCTACTGCCATACCTAGAATAAACAAATTAAGTAAGACTCGTTCCCACTGATTTTTCCCCAAGAGGCATTTGAAATAACGAGTGCATGTGTGCTCCAGCATTCATCAGAAGTGGCTTTTCAACCTCATGTGGTAACTGGGTCAATGTTCTCCTCTGAACATCTTACTCAGGCCATCTCTCATTAAGCTGTATTTTAAGGCTTTGCCATTTAAGAAAAATAATAAAAAGGTCTAAAAGGTCACACAGCACTTAATAGAGGCCCAAAGTACCACAGCCTATTAAAAAAAAAAAGTCACACTAGCTTTGACTAGCTTCAAAAATGATGCTCTAGGTCACCCTCTCTCCTGCCAGAGAGATCTCAACTTGTAACATTGCTTTCTGAAAAAAGATGGAAGGAAATACGTCAAAATATTTGTAATATTTGTCTCTGGGTCTAGAGACATGTGGGGCGATTTATGACTCTACTTTTTGGTATTTTACAATTGTCTATAAAGATCATGTGTTTTCTACTTATGAAAAAAGGTAATAAAAAATCCTATTTGAATGATACGAATACAAATCTTTAGTTTAACTAATAATTACTAAACAGTTCTAATGTTAAACCAACAGTAACTAATTAGCCAATCAGAACCATTTTTTTTCCCAGAAAGAATCACAGGAAGACAAAACTTTGATCCAAATACTTCTCATATATGCTCCACCCTCAGGGCCACTTCCTTAATTTAGGCTACTATTTTATTTTGCCTAGATTACCACAGCCTTCTACCTTCTACCACAGGTACTGATTCTCTCCTAGCAATTATTCACATAGCAGTCAAAGGGGTCTTTTCAGATGCAAACCTGGTCATGTTAGTTCCCAGCATATCCTTCAGCGGCTGCCCACTGCTCAAGGAACAAAGTTCCACACTGCACACTCCTCCCTAAGTATTTGGAACTACCTTCCAGGTCCTCAGGGACAGCTGTCAGTTCCTCGCACCTGCTTGCCCTGCCTGTACAGATCTGTCACTGAACTTCTGCCTCAACTGTAATGACCTCAGGACTTCCTGGAGGGCCCATATTCCCCTATCCTTCTATGCCTGAGCAGCGCAGCTATGCTGGAAACACCACCACATGGGACTAGGGAATTCACTGCAAGTCCACAGCCGCCAATTTCAAACAGGCTCTTAACATGCCCCACGATCGTACTGTGCCTCTGCAGTCAACTCCATCTGCTCCATGCCACAAGGAGGTCTTCCAACCTGCTCCACTCAAGCAACTGGCATCTCCCCTCTTTCCACTCTCTTCCTTCAGTACATGATGCTTATTACACACTGATGTTTCTAACAGGACACTCTCTCCGTTTCCTACTCTCATCCTTACTGACAGATGCAACCTCCCCTCCCTTCCCTCTTACCTAGGGCTAGTCCCTCCCCCTGTGCTGGTGGCGATTCCTCTCACCCGTTAGGAAACCTGGTCCATCACTGACCACTTTTCTCCACAGTATATATAGCCCTACCTGTATCACTCCCATCTACACGGACACATGTTTAATTTCCCCCAGCCCCAGCCCTCGCCCAAGCCCCCCATGTCTCCCAATGGCATATCTGACTTTGGCACAGATTAGCAGCTAGAAAAAAGAAAACAGTCTCTTGTCCTAATACACGTGAAGCGTAGGGCCCATGTTTCAGCCAGCATGTTCGGTAACAGGGTGTCCAGAGTGTGGTTAAGAGCCCTCCAAAGCTCCCAAATAAGCCCAGAGGGATTTCTACTCTAACAGCTGCCAACAACTAAAATTCTGTCTTTGCAAAAACCATTTTTAAAATAGTTAATTCTGAAGGCCACTTTTGAAGAACAGCATATAAATGCATGGAAGCCCACTGAAGGCTACTAATATGAACAGAGTATTTACATTGCAAATTAAAAAAAAATACGTTTTAAACTTAAAAGATGAGAAAATCTTTTCTCAACTAGTGTAACTTCATCATAATCTAATATGGACACAAGACTACCACATTAATAAATTCTCATGGATCCTTCTGCAACTACAAAACAGGCATGCTTACTGTGACGTCAACAGTGATAAAACAGTAAGACAACAGGCTTATCTCTGAAACAGTTCCCCAGAATACTACAGAGAGTTTAAATACCGTTATTTTAAAAAAATGAGAAAATGAACCTTTTTTAAAAGACAAAAAATAAGTAAATTCATCTTTATCTAGGACTCCACAACAGAATGATACGATACTTGAAAAGGAAAGGTTACACCACATATTGAGCAATAAAACTGGCAAATCTACAGAGGTTCAAATGCTGCTGTAACATACATCTGGTCACAATGGGGAGGGGGTAGGGGCTAGGGAGATCATTTAGCAATCTGAGAACTCCCAAACAAAAAAACTGTCAAGTTCTGAACTTTAAAGCAAAGGAAACGCACTTAATCCCTCAGGAGTTGCAGTGTGTATTTCAGCTGCATTACCCCTTCCCTCATAAGGACACAGCAATGCTCCAAACCCTGCAGGGACACAGTAACTCCCCCATACGCCCTTCTCCCCTGTGCGCCCATGGGCACGAAGCCAGCTCACTTTGGTGCTCCTGGCACCTGTGGTCTCATCACTGCATTGCTCTCTACAACAGAGAATAAGTGGGGAGGGGCAACATGACGCAGCTTGGGGAATGTGAAAAAGAGATATCTCATTCATTTTGCCTATCAGACACCTTTAAAAAAAATCTTTTTTTTTTACATATCCTTCTGCAAATTTTTAATAACATGTTGAAGAATTGACGCATGTCTTCTCAGATTACAACTTAGTTCTGAACTTCAGATACCATTTGGTTTGTTAGGAGACACCAACTTTCTACTACAGTATCTTAGCAAAGTGACGTGAAGCCTCTTTTTAATGTCCCTGTTCCTAACACCTCTGGGATTCTGTGATGGAGGTATAATTATAGTGCATTTCTACTTTAGTAAAATTTCTCTGCTACCCATTTCTCCCACAATCCTAAAACATTATCTTACAGATTCCCTAGAAATTTTTTAAAATAACTTTCTGAAAATCTTCATGTTTAAAGCAAGTATATTACAAAATGTGCTTCTTTATGAATTTCTGTGGGAAATGCTGGAGTGGTGAATAAATATAATGACTATACATCAAAATAATTATAAATAATAGAAATAACGCTTGCATCAAAGGGAAAAAAGTAGCACATAAAATATATTGAGGCATTTTCAAAGAGGTCTTCAGAAGGGAACACGGGTCTTAAACAGTAATAATTAATTGTAATACCTTTTGATAGTGCTTTACAGTTTATTCTGTTCCTATATTCCCTGCTTCCTGTTTACTGGAAGTGCCTTCTTAATTCTGTGTCTGTATGTTCAGGATATGTATCAATGGACAGAGTGGGACCATCCGCACAGCAGAAGAGCCTAGGGCTCCTTTGCTGAGAGATAGGAAACGGCTGAAAATTCCTTCAGTAGGGCAAGACATTTGACACGCACAGTGGATAGGAGATTGGGTAGTTTCCCAGAACCCTCCAAAATTTAAGTATATAGCTTCTCTCCTGAGAAGCCAAACAAAAACCTGTAACATGTTATCAGCATAGTCACTAGGTTTGACTGTGCAGTATGTGCATTTAATGTCTCACAGAATGAGCCAAAAGTAACAAAGGGAAAGGGATCAATCAACACACAAAATATTTTCAGTCCTCGTGTTAAGAGCAAACTGGGAAGAAATGTTTCCTTTTCTAAGATATGTGGATAAAAATTCCTGATTACTAGGAGTTTCTAGAAAAGACACAATAGGGTTCAGAGGTTTGTTTTGAGTTTTTCAGTGGCACCTTTTAAAAAAAGTTTTAGCTTAATTAATTAAAAATAGCAGAGAATTGAAATATTTCTCACTTTTCTGCCAAATATCAATTTAACACCCAAAACCAGGCAAATGTTTTTAAATACCTACGAAATATATTAATCTATATGTGATCATCAATTATTAGTGAGATTATGCAGTTTAGATAAATGGTATCTGGTCATCAAATCCCAGTATTTAAAGAATTACAGTAGATTACATCTATATGTTTCCTGTCTGCATTGTGGTTTTCTGTCTCAGAGGCAATTAGAATATCAGGAATATGTGATTTTCTTTGCTTGTACAACTATCCGTATAAAACAGCAATCTAATTTCCTGACGAATATGAGTTAAAGGAAGAGTGTTACTGCCTTAATAAAATAGTTCCAAACAGAAAGAGTTTTAATTTCACTGACTACATTTCTTTTTGAGTTTCTTCTAAAATACACTAGGGGCAAGGAAGATTTTCTACAAGAAGTACTTATTCCTTTCTTGCTTTTTTGGTAAAGGGAGACAATGAAAGCTCTAGGAGAAAGGCTTGAGGTTAGCAATGGGTACACTGAAATAGTGAATAATGAAAAACTAACACCTGGCTAAATTTTATAGAACACCCAAAGAAAGATTTTACAGAAAAAAAAATTTTAAGTTTATTTCTAATCAGAGATTTTACTTTAGCTATGTTAAATGGACCATAATTCTTAACTTAATGCAATCTTATATTTAAAAAATTGTCCAGATCATGTACTGCTTCTCTTATGTGATGCAGAGAAAGGATAGACATTAAGTAACAACAATCATTTCCACCCCCAACACAATCCATAGCAAATGCAAAGTAAGTAAACACTTTATAGTGAAACCTGTAATGATATAAAACATTACAGAATAAATGTCTTAATAAGAAGGTAGTCGGCAATGGTGAACTATCTAACCATTACAACATTTATTTTAGCCTATCCAGCTGACAATGGCTTTTATTCCACAATGATAATAGACTAAAATATTCTCTATTTTTATAAAAGGCATGCTTTCTAGGTATAACACAAATTAATAAGACAAGTTACATTAGAGAGAGGGTTTGGGATTTTGTTAAACTCATCTTTAACAGATAAATAAATTAGTGCTATAGCTTATAATTAGGCTTAAAAATCCTAGACAATATGCATGCATGAATTTTTGAAAGAATATATGAGGAAGAGCAATAAAGTAGAATCTAGTTTATATCAATATTTCAAAAATGACAGATCTAATCATTAAATATATTTGAGGCATTATTTCCTTCATGTATCATAATGTGATGACTTAAATTTATTCTGTTAAAGTTTTTTTTTAAAGAAAATTACCATCACAAGCCTAGATTTTGAATGCTTTACCACCAAGAAATCAGATGCAACATTGCAATTAAATGAGGGACAAGCTCTCTGAAGATTATTGATCACATATATTACAAGGTGTTTAATAATCTAAATTTTGTATCACCTCAAAAAAAATCCATGAAATTATTATTAAGGATATAAAATGTTTAAATTAAAAACATAAGCAGGAATATGAAAATAAAATTATTTCAATATCACAAATGAAAAGGGAGAATGTTCTTATGAAGACCAATAAGGAACTCTTAATTATTTTAGTTCATTTCTAATAAAATTCTACTTCTGAAATTATATATTAAGAACATGATTAAGAAGTAGAGAAAACTACATGCTAAAAATAAAATGTGTCAAAAAAATAAAAATAAAAATAAAATGTGTCTGCCACGGTGCTGCTTTTAACAGACAAAACCTGGCAAGAACCTAAAGGAATGGGTAAAGTGTGCTAACACAACTTGATGGAATATCAGGCAGTCATTAAAAACTACAAAGACTCTAATACCTGGAAAAATGCTTTAAACACTGTAACATATAGTTTATAGATTATTATTTGTTTTTCAAAGTGGTGAGTTTATAGTTTTCTGCTCTCTTTTCAAAAGATTCTTCATAATAAAAAGAAGAAAAATAATAGATGCAAAGAAATTACACAGAAGGATGTGGCTATTTTCTTTAAAAAAGGATTTGTACATGGTTTGGGAATATTTTTAGAAATTAAATGTTCCATTACATTTTCCAAATCACGTTAAATCTTTTAGGTTTCCCAAAACACCTTAGAAATGCACAAGTTCCATCACAAAAATGTACAAGTTCAAAGACTTTTGAAGGTCAGTCTGAAGGAGGATGGTAAAGATGGCAGGTCCAACAGTCAGAGAAAAAGCTCCTTTTGGAAGAGGTTTCTTCACTTTTAAGAACTCTTTTCATAATGATATTTTCCACAGCTTTACTTGTTTACACATAGCTGTAACTTGTTAAACCGATGTTTCTCAGGATTTTTGTTAAATTTTCATTATTGCTATAGTATATGCTGCAGTCCAGTGAGCAAGGTGGTACTCCAATAAAAACTACAAGCTGAAACAGTTTTTGATACTAAACACTGGAAGCAACAGAGGGATCCTCTTCTTAGGTGTGAGGCCTCAGATATGTGCATTTGAAGCTTTTCCACGTCAAGCTGTGACGCTAACAAACAAAATTCCTAAGTTTGCAATCACTATGCAATTTTACCTTACTGCCAACAAATCCCATTGACTTATTTAGGCATAAAAAATATTGTTAGGTTATTTCATTTGACACTTTCTTAGGAAAACTTCAATAATAAAATTACAAAATCTTTATTTTGATCAGTTTTCTACTTGAAAAACAGTACACATTCACAGTTATGGATTCAGTGATTAAGGGAATTTCCTATGAGATTAGCAGCCAATTTGTTATGAATAGATTAACTGACAGATCCTAATACTGTGAAGGTCCATTAAAATGTTAGCCTCTCATGATGACCATTCACAACTTTATCAAAGCAGGTGAAACTCTGTAATTAATTCAGTAACTGAATGAATATAACAGAGAAGCAAAATGTAGAACACCAACGGAACAGTCCCTTTTTAATACTGATGAGGCTACAGCAATGCACTAATTTTATTTTTTTTTAAATCAGGAACAACGTACTACTAGTTTTTACTTACTGAGGGTTTATAGTTACCAAGCGTGTGCTAAATGTTTTATGCATTAAGCATTATCTCATACAATCCTCACTGTAGCTTTCTTAGGTTGAATTGTACAGGTCCACTTATATTTATTTTCAATGAACATATTGGATGACTTTTTGGAGGTTTGTGTCAACTTGAAAAAAATATTTTCTCTAGCTTACTTTATTGTAAGAAAAAAATATTTTCTCTAGCTTACTTTATTGTATAAAATATGTATTGCTGAGTATTCATGTTATCGGTAAGGCCACTGGACAATGGTAGTCTATTAGTAGTTAAGTTTTGGGAATAAAAAATTATTTGCAGATTTTCAACTGCATGGGGGTTGGAAGCCTTAACACCTGAGTGGTTCAGGCATCAACTGTACTACCATTATCTTCATTTGAATAAGGAGGAAACTGAGTCCCAGACAAGTAAAGTAACTAAACAACATCATAAGGCTTTGATTTGAACCCAGGCAGTGTGATTCCACAGTCCCCTGTATTTAATCTCTATCCTAAATACCATTCAGCACACTCCACTTGAGCAAGAAACAGCAGCTAGGATGAGAAGGCTGTAAGGCTGTGCAAGACAAAGTTCTAGTCAAGCTCAGGAGATAAGATACATATTTATGAAATAATAAGAGGCAGTACATTAAGATTCACAGAAATGCAGAAAATAACTGCCAATAATAAGTTTCGAGAAGGGACAGATGACGATTCTCAATACTGGTACTCCCCAAATCTGGCCTACCAAATTTTGCATGTGGGAATTTTTAACAAAAGTCTACGTTCGCCTATGTAGCTAGGAGCACTCAAGAACTGGGAGGGCTGACCTCCACACATAAGGAATATGAACTTAAAAAACACTAGTCTTGCCACCAATACAGAAGTTGTCATTAAGATGGTAATACGGAGTATGTTTCAAATGATTTT
This sequence comes from Smutsia gigantea, assembly GCA_032199065.1. Taxonomy (NCBI): domain Eukaryota; kingdom Metazoa; phylum Chordata; class Mammalia; order Pholidota; family Manidae; genus Smutsia; species Smutsia gigantea. The sequence goes on from JAVSCE010007279.1 coordinate 24,209, forward strand.
AGTCTTATCTAAAAGAACCACTGGCATGCTTATCTGCAGTGGACTCACTTAGAAATTATTAGGCAAAATTCCAATATCCAGCAATATTAGTTTATGTGAATTATGATGTAGGGTTATAGTCACGTAAATTTGGTTTAGTTATATAATGGCATAATATACAAATTTTCCTAAGTTATTTAAAAGTAAATAATATTTAGTGGTCTGGGAAGGTCATGATTTGGTATTTAAAAAAATTAAGACAAAAAAGTCATGATTTGGTGGTATGACGTGATATCCTGTATAATGCCTATTTGTGTTTCTATATTGAAAAGACTGGATAAGAGCTATAAACCAATAAATTATAACTAAAGGACACTATTCCCTTAGTAAGGAAATTTTATTCATAGCCTTTTAATGATTAACATTTTATAAAATATTTGAAAGAATTGGAATCAGAGTGTTGAGATTTAGTTTAATGGATAAAGATTGCTAGGCTGTAGAAATGTGTTAAAGAAATGCACTCAATTATCTTTGCATTCAAGAACATTTTGGAATTAAAAAGCTCTGATAGAATTGCAAACTGTATCTGAATACCACTCTAAATCCAAACAGAAAAAAAAAAAAGGAATATAAACCATTTCTTGAGGAACATGCCACTTAATCTAGACTTCTAAATTGCATTTGACAACTGAAAATAGCAATGATTTCCCAATACTGAAGAAGAGTTTTCCCCCTAGAATGTCAAGGCTCAAATCTTCCTGTCCTTTGATACACATTATAGTAGACTTTTTAGTCTACTTTAATGCTTTTTTCCTCCATTCACTCATTTATTATTTTGAAGTGATGTGTTTTGAAGTTTTTTATAGTCTATAGAGAAGCATGTGTCAGAATCTTAATCATATTCTCTTAACACTATACTTAAGATTTTCTGTATTAAAACTTAATATAATGGAGAATTATTTTTATTCTCTTCATCTCTGTTCAATGTTTTAAAAAGTGGTGTAAACATTTATTTACTTTCACTTAGAATAATTTCCAATATTTTTTGATCTACCATTCAGACATACACATACTGTTTAAACTATTACAATGCAATATTCTTTCATTTAACACAAACTTCCCATGTCATTATTATTTGGAAATGTGATTCTTGTGATACTGTATAGTATTTCATTATCTGAATAAAACATAATTTACTTCAACTGGGCCCCTTTTTGCATGTTGAAATTACGTCTAATATGTTTTATTATAAAATATTTGCATATATTTGGATAATCTAGAAAAAAATTTTAGAAATGGAATTGCTGGGTTGAAGGGAATGTACATTTTTAAGATTTTTAAACTGTATTTTCAAAATTTCCCTCCAGAAGGACTGTCCCAATTTACATTCTCACCAGCAGTGAGAAGGCTTGCCTTCCAACATCCTCACTAACTCTAGGTAAAACAATAAGAACCTAAAAACATCTCTACGCATTTAATCGTTCATCACCTCATACAGCCTCAGATAGCCTTCTTACTGATTTACAAAAAAAAACACAAAA
>JAVSCE010007280.1:0-182898 GCA_032199065.1 Smutsia gigantea
GTAGTTTTTTGATTACCACTTCAATTTCATTGCTGGTGATTGGTCTGTTTAGTTTTCCTGTTTCTTGTTTGGTCAGTTTTGGAAGGTTGTATTTTTAAAAGAAGCTGTCCATTTCTTCTAGGTTTTCCAGCTTGCTAGCATATAGATTCTCATAGTATTCTCTTATAATTCTTTGTATTTCTGTGGGATCCGTCGTGATTTTTCCTTTCTCATTTCTGATTTTGTTTATGTGTGTAGATTCTCTTTTTCTCTTAATGAGTCTGGCTAGGGGTTTATCTATTTTGTTTATTTTTTCAAAGAACCAGCTCTTGGTTTCATTGTTTTTTCTATTGTTTTATTCTTCTCAATTTTATTTATTTCTTCTCTAATCTTTATTATGTCCCTCCTTCTGGTGACTTTGGGCCTCATTTGTTCTTGTTTTTCCAATTTCAGTAATTGTGTCTTTAGACTATTCATTTGGGAATGTTCTTCTTTCTTTAGATAGGCCTGGATTGCAATATACTTTCCTCTTAGAACTGCCTTTGCTGCGTCCCACAGAAGCTGTGGCTTTGTGTTGTTGTTGTCATTAGTCTCCATATATTCTTTGATTTCTGTTTTGAATTGGTCATTGACCCATTGATTAATTAGGAGAATGTTGTTAAGTCTCCATGTATTTGTGAGCCTTTTTGTTTTCTTTCTAAAGTTTAATTCTAGTTTAATACCTTTATGATACGAGAAGTGGGTTGGTAGATTTTCAATATTTTCGATTTTACTGAGGTTCTTTTTGTGGCCTAGTATGTGGTCTATTCTGGAAAATGTTCCATGTGCACTTGAGAAGAATGTGTATCCTGCTGCTTTTGGGTGCCGAGTTCTGTAGATGTCTGTTAGGTCCATCTGTTCTAGTGTGTTGTTCAGTGCCTCTGTGTCTTTACTTATTTTCTGTCTGGTTGATCTGTTCTTTGGAGTGAGTGGTGTGTTGAAGTCTCCTAAAATGAATGCATTGCTGTCTATTTCCTCCTTTAATTCTGTTAGTATTTGTTTCACATATGCCGGCGCTCCTGTGTTGGGAGCATATATATTTAAAATGGTTATATCCTCTTGTTGGACTGAACCCTTTATCATTATGTAATGTCCTTCTTTATCTCTTGCTACTTTCTTCGTTTTGAGGTCTATTTTGTCTGATACAAGTACTGCAACAGCTGCTTTTTTCTCCTTGTTGTTTGCATGAAATATCTTTTTCCATCCCTTCACTTTTAGTCTGGGGATATCTTTGCGTTTAAGGTGAGTTTCTTGTAGGCAGCATATGGATGGGTCTTGCTTTTTTATCCATTCTGTTACTCTGCGTCTTTTGGTGCATTCAGTCCATTTACGTTTAGGGTGATTATCGATAGATATGTGCTTATTGCCATTGCTGGCTTTAGATTCGTGGTTACCAAAGGTTCAGGGGTTGCTTCTTAACTATCTAACAATCTAACTTAACTTTCTTGTTAAGTTATTGTAAACGCAGACTGATTTTTCTTTATTTCTCTCCCTTCTTATTCTTCCTCCTCCATTCTTTGTATACTAGGTGTTTTATTCTTTGCCTTTAGTTAGTGTTTGGATGGTCTTCTTTCTTTGCTATGATTTTATTTTCTCTGGTGACAGCTTTTTAGCCTTAGGAATTCTTCCCTCTAGAGCAGTTCCTTTAAGATGTCTTTAGCGGTGTTCATGGGAGGCAGATTCTCTCAGCTTTTGCTTGTCTGGAAATTGTTTAATCCCTCTGTCATATTTAAATGATAATCGTGCTGGATACAGTATTCTTGCTTCGAGGCCCTTCTGTTTCATTGTTTGAAATATATCATGCCATTCTCTTCTAGCCTGTAAGGTTTCTGTTGAGAAGTCTGATGTTAGTCTGATGGGTTTTCCTTTGAAGGTGATCTTTTTTCTTTCTCTAGCTGCCTTTAATACTCTGTCTTTATCTTTGATCTTTGCCATTTTAATTATTATGTGTCTTGGTGTTGTCTTCCTGGGGCCCCTTGTGTTAGGAGATCTGTGGCCTTCCATGGACTGCAAGACTATTTCCTTCCCCAGCATGGGGAAGTTTTCAGCAATTATTTCTTCAAAGACACTTTCTATCCCTTTTTCTCTCTCTTCTTCCTCTGGTACTCCTATAATGCGAATATTGTTCTGTTTGGAATGGTCGCACAGTTCTCTTAATATTTTTTCATTCCTAGAGATCCTTTTATCTCTCTCTGCCTGAGCTGCTCTGTGTTCCTGTTCTCTGCTTTCTATTGCATTAACAGTCTCTTGCATCTTGTCCAGTCTGCTGCTGAACCCGTTGATGCCTTGTCTCATTTCTGTATTGTCTTTCCTGACTTCCCTCACTTCCTCCCTTAGCTCTTGCATATTTTTATGTAGATCCATCAGCATGGTTATGACTTTTATTCTGAATTCTTTTTCAGGAAGATTGTGCATTTCCATCTCTTCAGGTTCCTTCTCAAAGGGTGTCTGTGTCTTTGTGATTTTTGTCTGTATAATGTTCTTCTGTCTTGTCATGTTGATAGGAGTGGTGGCTGGTAGGTGCCATGTATGTCAGCTGGGCTCTTGAAGGTTTTAAAAAAAAAAACCCTCCAAAAAAACAAGCAAGCCAAAAAAAAAAAAAAAGGAAGGAAGAGAAAGAAAAGAGAGAAAGAAGAAAGAAATGAAAGAAAAGGAAGGTGAAAAAGGAAAAAAAAAGGGCAAGAAATAAAACAAACGAACAAAAAAAAGGGGGGGGCAAGAAAAAACAATCGAGCAAAAAAGAAAAGCCCACCTGGAGTGGATTCTCTAAGCGTGCTGTAGGTGTCACTGTTGCTCCACTAATCCACAGCCGCTGCCGCGCCGCTTTTATAGGTCTGGCCGTGGCGGGAATGAATGGGAGGCTATTGTTTTCTGTATAAAGTTCCAGCGTGTCTGCTCCCTTCTCTCCGTCACCAGCAAAGGAGACCGAAGTTCCCCAGGAATTCCAGCCTGCAGGGCTGAGCCCGCCGGGGCAATGGTGTTCACTTGCTGGGCCCCCCGCCTCTCCGAGACCGCTACAAACTGCGTGCGCTTTTCTTTTGTCCCTGGGTGCTGGCTGTACGGTCCTGGTGCGTTCCCGGCTCAAAACCTGTACCTTCTGCCTCTCCAATGTCCGATGCACCACGCGATGTGTGTCAGCGCTCCCGGCGCAGACCACAGGGCCTGGTTTTTTCGCGGACCTCCTCTTCCACTCACTCCCAGCTCCGAATCCTCTCCTCCTGCCAGTGCGCTGGGCGGGGTGAGTGCTCGGGTGCCACCGGGTCGCGGCTCTGTATCTTACCCGCCTTGCGGGGTGCTGAGTCCTCCCAGGTGTGGCTGCATGCTGTGCACTTTCCTGTGTGCTCTGGTCTCTCTTTTAGGAATAGTTGTATTTGCTGTATTTTCGTAGATTTATATAGTTTTGGGAAGAGATTTCTCCCACCCTGCTCACACCGCCATCTTCCCAGAAGTCCCTCACTGTGGTTTTGACTTACATTTCCCTGCTGATTACTGATGCTGAGCATCTTTTCATGTATCTGTTGGCCATCTATGTGTCATCTTTGGAAAAATCAGACCTATCTTCCTTGAACATCTTTTGCCATGTTGCTTCCTTGCTCCAAACACTTTCTTGAGTCAGTATTTCTTACTCCACAAATAGGAATTTTTGAACTTCCTTCCAAGGCTCTTTGTTGGATCTACTCCATGGTTCCAGCGGTAGATCCTCCTCCTCACTAGAACACTTTTCTTTTCACTGTTACACAAACACTCCACACTCTTCCATCTCCCCTCCAGATATCTTAAGTGCTCCCTCCAGAGGCCACCTCGATGAAGATCTTCATGCAGCCTTCTCTGACCACTTCATGCCTAACTGATCTGCTGTTATCTGCATCCATTGCAGTTTGGAGCTAAGTAAATAATACTAGAATATAAGCCTCATGAGGGCTGGGATTTTGTCTGTTTTGTTCACTGCTATACTCCCATCCTTGGAACGGTACTTGGGACATGGTAGGTACTTGATAAACATTTGCTGAATGAATGAATGACTATTAGGTCCTCTATAAATATTAAAGAAGATGTCATCAAGATATAGAACACTTAGAAAATTCGGTCATTCATTAATTCAACAAGCATATATTGAGTGGCTGCTCTGAGACAAGCATTGTGATGGTTTCTGGGTATTCAAAAACCAATTCGATCTGGAGTCTATCCTCAAGGAGTTCACAGAACAAAATCATTATCTTACAGAATCAAAATCTGGTGACTATTTACATTTTAACACCGATCAAAATCTGTAGGGAGCAGTACAAACAGACTTTTGTTACAAAGAAAACCAGAATTTCACATCTCTTAGATTTCAACATTTTCAGATTCTGATAATACCAAACTTTGGTAACGACACAGAGAAACAGCAGCCCTCAAAAATGGCTAATGGGGAGGAAAATTAGTACAATCACTTTGGAGAGCAATTTCCCAATTATCTAGTAAAGGTGTATAAGACAGTCCAGCAGTTCTACTTCTATGTGGAAAAACCCTCAGACGTGCATGGAGACAGATACAATCATGTGAATTACAGCATAGTTCAAAATGAACAGCTGGAAACAACCAAAATGTCCCAGCAGCAGCAGAATAAATAAATACACTGTGGTTGTTCCAAACAGTGGAATCTTCTGGAGCTGTGAAAATGAATTAACTTGAGCTGTAATTATCCACATGACTCAGTTTCACAAATATATTGAGCTTGAAAAAACAAGTTGTAGAATGGTAATGCAGCATGATCTCATTTATATAAAGTTTAAACATAGACTATCATACAATATATTATTTGTGAATTGATATATGTGCGGTGAAAGTATAAAATATACCTTGGAGGGTGACCAACCCATACTGGTTTGCCTAGAACTTTTGCTGTTTTACCACAGGAAGTTCCATATCCTCAGAAACCCCTAGTTTCAGGCAAACCAAGACAATTGGTCACCTTACCTGAAAAACAGAGCCATTGAGTTGAGAATGGTGGTTACTTCCTGAGGGAGAGATTGAAATAGGGGGTTGGGTAAAGGGACAGTGGGTATAATTCACCTGAATTTGTCATGTTCTATTTCTTAACCTGGATTATGGGAATGCAGGTGTTGTATTATTCTCTATTGTGTGTCTGACATATTTCATAATTAAGAAACAAAACCAAAAAATCTCCTGTATTAGATGCTGTGGTGTGCCACTCAGGCTCACCTCCAGCTTTCAGGACTGAAGTACTCACTCCTCCGGCTGCTCCCAGGGCTGACAGGTTCATCGTCTTACTCTCATTTGGCTTTTGAACTTCCTCAGTTCCTAACTGTCTTTGTTTGAATAGATCCACGTCATCTGTGGGGCAGCCTACAGTCAAGGTCGATGCATAGGTATAAAGTCTCATCCCTATTTCCTCAATGTAGGGCCCTCCTGAAGGGCCATCCTGGCTCCCAAGCTCCATGTGGGATCAGCTGAGATGTCTGTTGTGAGAGCATCGCAGGCCAACCACTCCTTCTGCTCAGTTCTGTTTCCTTCCCATTCTTCACAGGTGCTGACCTGGCAGCACTCTCCAGTACGCAAGATGCATGCAAATCTCCATCTCAGAGTCTGTTTCCTGGGAGAACTTGACCTGTGATACTGTCCTTCCAGGAAAAAAAGAGAGAGAGAGAGAAAGACTGGGAGCACAGTGAAATTGAAAAAATAACTCCTCTGCCTCTATTTACCTGCCCACCCATCCTTGTAGCTTATTTTATTTTAAAATTCCAAGCCTACATGCTACATGGAATTCTAGGTGTGGCTGGTCAGGGTCTGGCTATGAAAAAGAAAAGGGAAACACTGATTTTCAATGAGTAATAACAAAATGAAACAATATTTCTTTTCTATAGAGGGATTTTTGTGGGTTAAAGAACATTCTGGCGCATGGTTTTATTGCTTTCTCTAAATGAACCATTCCAGGACAGGTGATTCCATTAGGGCAGAAGTGTGTCACTCTGAAAAAAACAAACAAACAGCCTAAAACAATATAAAATGAATCAGTGACTTGTGTAATGTGTGTAACAAGTACTCAGAGAAGAGAAGAAAATCAGGGAGGATAATGCAACAGGGTCAGCTTCAGAATATAGACAAAGAAAAAAATAAATGAGAAAAAGAAGCATTTCAAAGCAGTCATCTCACCCCGTAAGCTTAACAGATCTTGTAGAGAGGCCAATCATTTGATCTTGGATTATAACCTAAAAACTGCCTAGAGCAGAGGCTGCCTCATCTGAGGTCTTTCTTTGAATCTGTTCTCCCTCCACCGCCCACCCTCCCCTCCCAGTCCCAGCCCCCATAAACTTGCACCTGGATAAATTGCAAACTCCAAGACAGAAGGACTCCCTCCCCCAGACACACACACACACACACACACACACTCTCACTCACTTACTCACGCATTCACTCTTCCAAATTCCTACAGTGGATCCTAACTACCTGAGATAGTGTCTCATGTCTCCCTAGCCAAGTTCTCTGGGGACAGCCACTGACTGCTACTGCTTTCTAAAATGTGTTGGCAGGAAAGGGCTCTGGTAGAAGGCTAGATTAACATCACACAGTTCCACCACTCACTAGCTGTGTGACGTTGCTCAAGTAATCACACCCACCTCAACAATAAAATGAGACTAACACTCATAAAAAGAGAGAGGATTAAGTAAGACAATGTTTCCAAAGCATGCATTGCAATGCTTAGAAATATATCTATGTTTTAATAAATGGTTGAATAGTTGAATTTTAAAAAACTAAAAAATAATGATTCTAAGAAGGTGTAGGAACAAAATACATTATTTCAATACTACGCAAGTTATTTTAAATGGACTGTGATGTAGGATTAAAATAAATCTAGCAAGGAAAGAAGAGAGGAGTAAACTTCACATTCTCACCAAACCATCTGTAGAAATGTTAAATTGGAACATTCTTATGTCAGAGAATTGTCATGTTCCTTGAACTGAATTGTGAGAAAAAAAATGGTCAGGTTCTGTTTAATGTAACAATTCCTATGAGAGTAATTAAAATCTGAAGTTCTGTTTCCTTTTTTAGAAATAATGTCTGCTTGAAATGAGCTCTAATTGTCCCTATTTACACACTGGCTGCAGGGTGCCCATCCTGCTGCAGACAAACTCTGTAATTAGCTCCATTCAGGAACAAAGCAGTAACCATCTTTCAGCTGCTTTCTGGCTTTTGAGCTTAGGAGGCAAAGGAGAGTTTTGGGCTCTCTTGCAAAAGGGAATTTAAATCTGCCACAAGCAGTCAGTTGTAAGAATGTTAATTGCACAGTTTTTTGCAATTGATTTATACAGGCCCCAGGAAAGAATAAAGATCTGGCTAAAATTGTCAAGTGAATCATCAGTGATATGTGAAATTTTCCCTTGGTATTTTGATGGCTGCATTCAGAATAAAATGGTAATGTTGACCTATTTCTCATAGAGTGATAAGCCAGATAATATTTTGAGATGTCTCTTAATCCATCTCATAGATATCACCTTTTTTGAATGTTCACTATAATCTGCTTCACATTCAATATTCTGCATTTTTTCAGATGAAGAACTTCCAGTGAAAAAAATCTTAATTAATGGAATTACACCTTGTAAAAGAATGCATGGAAAAGTTCAAATTGTACTATTGGGCCCACAAACTTTTTAAGTGCCACCAAAATCATTAACAATGAACATGTAGACTGAATTTGCACCCTGTCCTTTAAAACACACATACATCCAACACCCACCCACACATACACACATTCAGCTCAGAGGAAATGAAAAGATTCCACTGAGGTGTGTTACAATATTTAATTCTGCTTGTTTCATTCAATCTAGAGGTATTTATTTTGTGAATTTAATCCATCTATGTTTATTGTGATTTCTGATGTAATTGGGCTCTCTGCTATTTTTCTCTGAGTTTCTATTTTCATAGTTTCTCTTTCGTTTCTTTTTCTCCTTTCCTGCCTTCTGTTCTCTTCCCCCCTCTTTTTTTAACCAGTTTGAGAACATTTTATTTCTTTTAATGGTTACATTAAAATTTTTAACACACACATAAAATTCAACTCGCAAAGAAAACAAGAAACCATGTTTATCGTCCCTCTTAACTCCACCCATCACCATTTTTCATGTTATCTAGAATTTTAGGTTCATTTTGTCTCTAAATAGGAAAAAGTTATTTCTGTTTTTGCAGCCATAATTATTTCCATTTTACAGTGAGTAATTGCATTCCTCACCTTCCTTATGGATTATTTTTCTTCTTCCTTTAGTAATTTCAAAAGGAAGGTCATTGGATAATATCCTAGTTTAGTCTTTGCCTGAATATACCTATTTCTTTCTCTCTCTCTCTTTTATTATACTTACCCTTGGGAATAGGGAACACGTTCACATGATATAAAATTCAAGTAAGTTAAGTGTTGTTTTAGCTGGGTATAAAATTCTAGCTTGAGTATTGCCTTTCCTTGGTACTTTTGAGATATAATTCCATTTATCCTGGCATCTAATTTTGCTGCCTAGAAATTTTGCATCAGTTTGATTGTCATTGTAGTTTCTCTCTGGTGGCTTTTAAGAATTTTCTCTTTCTTGATGTTCTGCTGTTCTGCTTCTACAACATATTTAAGAGTGAGTGGAAATTAAAATTTTTTCCGTGCTTCATATACCTTGATATGCCTTTTTATATACCTTTGTTGTACCTTTTCATTCTGAAGACATGTCAGAGCATTACAGTCTTTCATATCTCTTCACTTTTGTATTTTCTGTCATTTCACTTCTCTGAGCTGTATTTTGGATAATATTCTCACTTTCAGTCACTGATTCTTTAATTAAATTCAGTCACCCATTTATACCTTTTTTATTTTTTTATGTTCCAGAATTTGTTATTGGTAGTTTTTCATAATTCTTTGTGATTATAGCCTCTATCCTTTATTTCTTTCAAGATTTTAAACATAATTAAAAGTTGTTTGGGGTTTGTTATATTTCTTTTTCTTTGAGTATAAATTTTCTAATTTGTTTGATTTGTTGGTACCTTTCATGGCTTTGGATTACCTCCTCAGTTTGTAAGATTGTGGCCTCAGCCTTCACTCATTACTATGCCTGACAGTTTTCCTTTCCCATATAAACTTTATTTTTAACCATGAATATAGATTTTTAAATTTAAAAGTATATAAACTATTATTTTGATGTATCTGGGATGGAAAGAAAAGACTCCATGTGATCTTACTTCTCTTCTGTGACTGGGAATCAATTTACATCCTTCTTCCCAGAGACACAATTACTTACATCCTAGTTTTCTCATCTGTAAAGTGGGGATCAGAGTATGTACCACATGAGGTAGTTAAAAGTGCCTAGCACAGTATCTGGTACACTGCAGGCATCTAATACATGGGAACTTCTGGTATAACTATTAATATTATCAATTGACTGGGTTATTGTGAAATTGTGTCAGTTTGGGAAGGCAAACAGGTAATTGAATACTTAATATACAAACATTTATAAAACTTAAAGAAGGGACTGATCAACTATGTTTGGGATAGCTGGGAAGCCTCTGTAGGGAAGACTACTGAACTTCAAGATTGGGTAGGAGTTTGGCAAGTAGAAATATTGGAAAAAGTGGAAAACCCTTTTCAAAGATGTGGAAACTTGAAATAGCAAGTTATTTTTTTTATTAAGGTATCATTGATACTCCTATGATAGTTTCACATGGAAAACATTGTTGTTACTATATTTACCCATATTATCAAGTCCCCCTCATACCCCATTGAAATCACTGTCCATCAGTGCAGTAAGATGCCACAGTCACTACTTGTCTTCTCTGTGCTACACTGTCTTCCCCATGAACCCCCCAACACTATGTGTACCAATCCTAACACCCCTCAATCCCCTTCCCCCTTGCCCTCCTCCCACCCTCCCTAACCCCTCCCCTTTGGTAACTGCTAGTCTCTTCTTGAAGTCTGTGAGTCTGCTGCTGTTTTGTTCCTTCAGTTTTGCTTTGTTGTTATACTCCACAAGTGAGAGAATTCATTTAATATTTGTCTTTCTCCGCCTAGCTTATTTCACTGAGCATAACACCCTCTAGCTCCATCCATGTTGTTGCAAATGGTAGGATTTGTTTTCTTCTCATAGCTGAATAGTATTCCATTGTGTATATATACCACATCTTCTCCATTCATCTACTGATGGACACTTAGGTTGCTTCCATATCTTGGCTATTGTAAATAGTGCTGTGTTAAAATAGGGGTGCATGTGTCTTTTTGAATCTGAGATCTTATTGCCTTTGGGTAAATTCCTAGGAGTGGAATTCCTCAGTTAAATGGTATTTCTATTTTTAGTTTTTTGAGGAAACTCCATATGGCTTTCTACAATGGTTGAACTAATTTACATTCCCACCAGCAGAGTAGGAGGGTTCCCCTTTCTTTGTAACCTTGCCACCATTTGTTGTTCCTAGTTTTTTCAATGTCGGCCATCCTAACTGATGTGAGGTGATATCTCATTGTGGTTTTAATTTGCATTTCCCTGATAATTAGCAATGTGGAGCATCTTCATGTGCCTGTTGGCCATCTGAACTTCTTCTTTGGAGAAGTGTCTGTTCAGATCCTCTGCCCATTTTTTAATCAGGTTATTTGCTTTTTGGGTGTTGGGCATGTGAGTTCTTTATATATTTTGGTTGTTAACCCCTTTTCGGGTATGTCGTTTACAAATATGTTGTCTCATACTGTAGGATGCCTTTTTGTTCTACTGATGGTGTCCATTGCTGTGCAGAAGCTTTTTAGTTTTATGTAGTCCCATTTCCTCATTTTTGCTTTTGTTTCCCTTGCCCAAGGAGATGCGTTCAGGAAAAAGTTGCTCATGTTTATATTTAAGAGATTTTTGTCTATGTTTTCTTCTAAGAGTTTTAAGGTTTCATGACTCACATTCAGGTCTTTGATCCATTTTGAGTTTACTTTTGGGTATGGGGTTAGACAATAATCCAGTTTCATTCCCTTACATGTAGCTGTCCAGTTTTGCCAACAACAGTTGTTGAAGAGGCTGTCATTTCCCCATTGTATATCCATGGCTCCTTTATCATATATTAATTGACCGTATTTGCTTGGGTTTATATCTGAGCTCTCTATTCTGTTTCACTGGTTTATGGGTCTGTTCTTGTGCCACTACCAAATTGTCTTGATTACTGTGGCTTTGTAGTAAAGCTTGAAGTTGGGGAGCATAATCCCTTTAGCTTTATTCTCCTTTCTCAGGATTGCTTTGGCTATATGGGGATCTTCTGTGGTTCCATATGATTTCAGAACTATTTGCTCTAGTTCATTGAAGAATGCTGTGGTATTTTGATCGGGACTGCATTGAATCTATAGATTGCTTTAGGGACGATGACCATTTTGACAATATTAATTCTTCCTGTCCATGAGCACGGGATGTATTTCCTTTTATTGGTATCTTCTTTAATTTCCCTCTTGAGTGTCTTATAGTTTTCAGGGTATAGGTCTTTCCCTTCCTTAATTAGCTTTATTCTTAAGTATTTTATTCTTTTTGATGCAGTTATGGATGAAATTGTTTTCCTGATTTCTGTTTCTGTTTGTTCATCATTACTGTATGGAAATGCAACAGATTTCTGTGTATTAATTTTGTATCCTCTAACTTTGCTTAATTCAGATATTAGATCTCATAGTTTTGCAGTAGATTCTTTAGGGTTTTTTTATGTACAATATCTTGTCATATGCAAATAATGACAGTTTAACATCTTTACCAATCTGGATGCCTTTTATTTCTTTTGCTGTCTGATTGCTGTGGCTAGGACCTCCAGTACTGTGTTGAATAAAAATGGGGTGAGTGGGCATCCATCTCTTGTTCCCAATCTTAGAGGAAAAGCTTTCAGCTTCTCAATGTTAAGTATGATGTTGGCTGTGGGTGTGTCACATGTAACCATTATGTTGAGGTACTTGCCCTCTATACCCATTTTGTGGAGAGTTTTTATCATAAATGGATGTTGAATTTTGTTGAATGCTTTTTCATCATCTATGGAGATGATCATGTGGTTTTTGTCCTTTTTGTTGATGCATGATATTTAATATTGATGGATTTTTGAATATTGTACCATCCTTGCATCCCTCGAATAAATCCTACTTGATCATGATGGGTGATCTTTTTGATGTGTTTTTAAATTTAATTTGCTAATATTTTGTTGAGTATTTTTGTATCCATGTTCATCAGGGATATTGGTATGTAATTTTCTTTTTTTGTGGTGTCTTTGGTTTTGGTATTAGAATGATGCTGGCCTAATAGAATGAGTTTGGAAGTATTGCCTCCTCTTCTACTTTTTGGAAAACTTTAAGAAGGATGGGTATTAAGTCTTCACTGAATGTTTGATAAAATTCAGCAGTGAAGCCATCTGGTCCAGGAGTTTTGTTCTTAGGTAGTTTTTTTTATTACAAATTCAATTTTGTTGCTCTTAATTGGTCTGTTCAGATTTTCTGTTTCTTCCTGTGTCAGCCTTGGAAGGTTGTATTTTTCTAGAAAGTTGTCCATTTCTTCTAGATTATCCAGTTTGTTAGCATATAATTTTCATAGTATTCTCTAATAATTCTTTGTACTTGGTGGTGTCCATAGTGATTTTTCCTTTCTCATTTCTGATTGTGTTTATGTGTGTCAACTCTCTTTTTTTCTTGATAAATCTCACTAGGGGTTTATCCATTTTGTTTATTTTCTCAAAGAACCAGCTCCTTTCATTGATTCATTCTATTGTTTTATTCTTCTCGAATTTATTTATTTATGCTCTACTCTTTATTATGTCCCTCCTTCTACTGACTTTGGGCCTTATTTGTTCTTCTTTTTCTAGTTTCATTAATTGTGAGTTTAGACCGTTCATATGGGATTGTTCTTTCCTGAGGTCGGCCTATGTTGCAATATACTTTCCTCTTAGCACAGCCTTTGCTGTGTCCCACAGATTTTGTGGTGTTGTGTCATTGTTGTCATTTGTCTCCATGTATTGCTTGATCTCTGTTTTAATTTGGTCATTGATCCATTGATTTAGTGGCATGTTGTTAAGCCTCCATGTGTTTGTGGGCTTATTTGTTTTCTTTGCATAGTTTATTTCTAGTTTCATCCTTTTGTGGTCTGTGAAGCTGGTTGGTACAATTTTAATCTTTTTGAGTTTACTGAGGCTCATTTTGTGGCCTAGTATATGATCTATTCTTGAAAATGTTCTATGTGCACTTGAGAAGAATGTGTATCCTGCTGCTTTTGGGTGGAGTGTTCTGTAGATGTCTCTTAGGTCCATCTTCTGTTCTAATGTGTTGTTCAGTGCTTCTGTCTCCTTACTTATTTTCTGTCTGGTTGATTTGTCCTTTGTAGTGAGTGGTGTGTTGAAGTCTCCTAAAATGAATGCATTGCATTTTATTTCCCCCTTTAATTCTGTTAGTATTTATTCCACATATGTAGGTGCTCCTATGTTGGGTGCATAGATATTTATAATGTTTATATTCTCTTGTTTGACCGACCCCTTTATCATTATGTAAGGTCCTTCTTTGTCTCTTGCTATTTTATTTGTTTTGAAGTCTATTTTGTCTGACACAAGTACTGCAACTCCTGCTTTTTTCTCCCTATTAGTTGCATGAAATATCTTTTTCCATCCCTTCACTTTTAGTCTGTGTATGTCTTTGGGTTTGAAGTGTGTCTCTTTTAGGCAGCATATAAATGGGTCTTTTTTTATCCATTCTGTAATTCTGTGTCTTTTGATTGGTACATTCAGACCATTTACATTTAGGGTAATTATCGATAGATACGTACTTATTGCCATTGCAGGTTTTAGATTCGTGGTTACCAAGGTTCAAGGGCAGCTTCTTTACTATCTAACAGCCTAACTTAACTTGCTTAGTACACTATTTCAAACACAATCAAAAGGGTTTTTTTCCTCCCTTGTTTTTCTTCCTCCCCCACTCTTTATATATAAGGTGTCATATTCTGTACTCTTTGTGTATCCCTTGACTGACTTTGTGGGTGGTTGATTTAATTTTGCATTTGCTTGGGATTAACTGGTCTGCTTTCTTTACTGTGGTTTTATTTCCTTTTGTGACAGCTATGTAGCCTTAGGAACACTTCCATCTATAGCAGTCCCTCCAAAATATACACTGTAGAGATGGTTTGTGAGAGGTAGATTCTCTCAGCTTTTGCTTATCTGGGAATTGTTTAATCCCTCCTTCGAATTTATCTTCGAATGTTAATCTTGCCAGGTATTCTTGGTTGGAGGCCCTTCTGTTTCATTGCATTAAATACATCATGCCACTCCCTTCTGGCCTGTAAGGTTTCTGTTGAGAAGTCTGATGATAGTCTGATGGGTTTTCCTTTGTAGGTGATCTTTTTTCTCTCTGTGGCTTCTTTTAATAGTCTGTCTTTATCCTTGATCTTTTGCCATTTTAATTATTATATGTCTTGGTGGTGTCTTCCTTGGGTCTCTTGTGTTGGGAGATCTGTGCACCTCCGTGGCCTGAGAGACTATCTCCTTCCTCAGATTCGGGAAGTTTTCAGCAATTACCTCCTCAAAGAGACTTTCTATACATTTTTCTCTCTCTTGTTCTTATGGTACCCCCATAATGCAAATGTTGTTCCGTTTGGATTGGTCACAGAGTTTTCTCAGTATTCTTTCATTCCTAAAGATCCTTTTTTCTCTCTGTGTCCTCAGCCTCTTTGTATTCCTGTTCTCTAATTTCTATTTCATTTATTGTCTCCTCTACTTCATCTAATCTGCTCTTAAATCCTTCCATTGTATGTTTCATTTCAGATTCCTAATTCTTCAACGTTTGTATCTCATTGCTGAATTCCTCCCTGATTCTTGAATATTTTTCTGTAACTCCATGAGCATGTTAATGATTTTTATTTTGAAATCTCTTTCAGGAAGATTGATGAGTTAAGTTTCACTTGGTCCTTTTTCTGGTGTTTGTGGGATTTTGGTTTGCACCAGGTTCCTTTGCTGTTTCATATTTGTAGGTGATGACCTCTAGTGCCCATAAGCTCTACTCTCTCGAGCTGCTCAGCCGTGGAGTGATGTCGGGGAATACAGGGGAGTGGTGCTGGTGCCTGTTGGGAAGAAAGAACTGTTTCCTGCTTCCCAGCTGCTATGCCTGCCTCCACTACCAGAACCAGTAGGTCAAGCACATGGGTGTATGCCTCTGTGCTTTGTGTTTGTAGCTGCCATTGGCAGGACTTCCCTCTGGCTGGCCTGACACCAGGACAGTGTATGGCAGTTTTCGAGTCAGGTGCAGGCTGGCTGGGAGGAAGGCGCAGCAGGCTGCATATCATGGTGGGGACCTTGGAGCTGCGTAGCCAGCCAGGGAGGTGGAGCTCCTGAAGGTCCTGAAAGTTCCCAACTTGCAGGGCAGAGTGCACCCGGACAATTTTGTCCACCTGTCCTTTCTCCTGAACAGTAATCTCTGTGCTATCCTTGCCCCTTTAGCAGCCCTCTTACTGTTAGGAAGTCTTTCAGACTGCCTGCCTTTCTTTTGTCCCAGAGCAGCCAGATTTGGATCCCTGTTTTCCCCAAGCAGCTGGAATCTCAGTCTCTCCAGGTATTCTGCCTATCTTAGCTCTCCAACCCGACTAATCTCCAGAGCACCATGCAGTGTAGGTTCGTGCTCCCAGAGCAGTTCTCCAGGGCTTGGTTTTTAGCAGTTCTAGGCCTCCACTCCCTCCCCACTCCATTTCTCTTCCTCCTGCCTGTGAGCTGGGGTGGGGGAAGGGCTTGGGTCCCACCGGATCATGGCTTTGGTACGTTGGCCTTTTCCAT
The DNA here is from genome assembly GCA_032199065.1 of Smutsia gigantea. Taxonomy (NCBI): domain Eukaryota; kingdom Metazoa; phylum Chordata; class Mammalia; order Pholidota; family Manidae; genus Smutsia; species Smutsia gigantea. Next base: position 15,781 of record JAVSCE010007280.1, read on the forward strand.
GAGGTCTGTTGTTTTCTCCAGGTGTAAGCAGTCTGGCACACCCTTTTTTTCCTGTTGCTTTTTCAAGATTAGTTGTATTAATTATATTTTCTATATTATATATGGTCTTGGGAGAAGGCCTCTGTCTCACCTCTCATGCCACCATTTTTTTAAAGTTTATTTTGATATCATTAATCTACAATTAAATGAGCAATATTATGGTGATTACACTACCCCCTTCATCAGGTCCCGCCCACCAACCCCATTACAGTCACTGTCCATTAGCATAGTGAGATGCTATACAGTCACTACTTGTCTTCTCTGGGTTGTACAGCCCTCCTCGTGCCCCCCCTAACATTACATCTGCTAATCGTAATGCCCCTTTTCCCCGCTTGTCCCTCCCTTCCCACCCATCCTCCCCAGTCCCTTTCCCTTTGGTAACTGTTAGTCCATTCTTGGGTTCTGTGAGTTTGCTGCTGTTTTGTTCCTTCACTTTTTTTCTTAGTTCTTATACTCCACATATGAGTGACATCATTTGGTACTTGTCTCTTTCGGCTTGGCTTATTTCACTGAACATAATACCCTCTAGCTCCATCCATGTTGTTGCAAATGGTAGGATTTGTTTTCTTCTTATGGCTGTATAATATACCATTGTGTATATGTACCACTTCTTTATTCATTCATCTACGGATGGACACTTAGGTTGTTTCCATTTCTTGGCTATTGTAAATAGTGCTGTGATAAACATAGGGGTGCATCTGTCTTTTTCAAACTGGGCTGCTGCATTCTTAGGGTAAATTCCTAGGAGTGGAATTCCTGGGTCAAATGGTATTTCTATTTTGAGTTTTTGGAGGAACCACCATACTGCTTTCCACAATGGTTGAACTAATTTGCATTCCCACCAGCAGTGTAGGAGGGTTCCCTTTTCTCCACATCCTCGCCAACATTTGTTGTTGTTTGTGTTTTGGATGTTGGCCATCCTCACTGGTGTGAGGTGATATCTCATTGTGGTTTTAATCTGCATTTCTCTGATGATTAGTGATGTGGAGCATCTTTTCATGTGCCTGTTGGCCATCTGAATTTCTTCTTTGGAGAAGTGTCTATTCATGTCCTCTGCCCATTTCTTAATTGGACTATTTGCTTTTTGTTTGTTGAGGTGCATGAGTTCTTTATATATTTTGGATGTCAACCCCTTATCGGATACATCATTTATGAATATATTCTCCCATACTGTAGGATGTCTTTTTGTTCTACTGATGGTGTCCTTTGCTGTACAGAAGCTTTTCACCTTGATATAGTCCCACTTGTTCATTTTGCTTTTGTTTCCCTTGCCCAGGGAGATATGTTCATGAAGAAGTTGCTCATGTTTCTGTTCAAGAGATTTTTGCCTATATTTTTCTCTAAGAATTTTCTGGTTTCATGACCTACATTCAGGTCTTTGATCCACCTTGAGTTTACCTTTGTGTATGGGGTTAGACAGTACTCCAGTTTCATTCTCTTACATGTAGCTGTCCAGTTTTTCCACCACCAGCTGCTGAAGAGGTGGTCATCTCCCCAATGTATATCCAAGGCTCCCTTATCAAATATTAATTGACTGTTTGTGTTTGGGTTGATGTTTGGATTTTCTATTCTATTCCACTGATCTGCGGGTCTGTTTTGTGCCAAATACCAAATTGTCTTGATTGCTGTGGCTTTGTAGTAGAGCTTGAAGTCAGGGAGCGTAATTCCCCCTGTTTTATTCCTCCTTCTCAGGATTGCTTTGGCTATTCGGGGTCTTTTGTGGTTCCATATGAATTTTAGAATTATTTGTTCCAGTTCATTGAAGAAAGCTGTTGGCAGTTTGATAGGGATTGCGTTGAATCTGTAGATTGCTTTGGTTAATATAGCCATTTTGACAATATTTATTCTTCCTAGCCACGAGCATGGGATGCATTTCCATTTGTTAGTGTCCTCTTTAATTTCTCTTAGGAGTGTCTTGTAGTTTTCAGAGTACAGGTCTTTCACTTCCTTCGTTAGGTTTATTCCAAGGTATTTTATTCTTTTTGATGCAATTGTGAATGGAATTGTTTTTCTGATTTCTCTTTCTGTTAGTTCATCGTTAGTGTATAGGAAAGCAACAGAATTCTGTGTGTTAATTTTGTATCCTGCAAGTTTGCTGAATTCAGATATTAGTTCTAGTAGTTTTGGAGTGGAGTCTTTAGGGATTTTTATGTACAGTATCATGTCATCTGCAAATAGTGACAGTTTGACTTCTTCTTTACCAATCTGGATGCCTTGTATGTCTTTGTTTTGTCTGATTGCCGTGGCTAGGACCTCCAGTACTATGTTGAATTACAGTGGAGAGAGTGGGCATCCCTGTCTTGTTCCTGATCTTAGATGAAAAGCTTTTAGCTCCTCGCTGTTAAGTATGATGTTAGCTGTGGGTTTGTCATATATAGCCTTTATGATGTTGAGGTACTTGCCGTCTATACCCATTTTGTTGAGAGTTTTAATCATGAATGGATGCTGAATTTTGTCAAATGTTTTTTCAGCATCTGTGGACATGATCATGTGGTTTTTGTTCTTCTTTTTATTGATGTGATGGATGATGTTGATGGATTTTCGAATGTTGTACCATCCTTGCATCCCTGGGATGAATCCCACTTGATCATGGTGTATGATCCTCTTGATGTATTTTTGAATTCGGTTTGCTAATATTTTGTTGAGTATTTTTGCATCTACGTTCATCAGGGATATTGGTCTGTAATTTTCTTTTTTGGTGAGGTCTTTGCCCGGTTTTGGTATTAGAGTGATGCTGGCTTCATAGAATGAGTTTGGAAGTATTCCCTCCTCTTCTATTTTTTGGAAAACTTTAAGGAGAATCAGTGTTATTTCTTCTCTATATGTCTGGTAGAATTCAGAGGTGAATCCATCTGGTCCGGGGGTTTTGTTCTTGGGTAGTTTTTTGATTACTGTTTCAATTTCATTGCTGGTGATTGGTCTGTTTAGTTTTTCTGTTTCTTGTTTGGTCAGTTTTGGAAGGTTGTATTTTTCCAAGAAGTTGTCCATTCCTTCTAGGTTTTCCAGCTTGCTAGCATATAGTTTCTCATAGTATTCTCTTATAATTCTTTGTATTTCTGTGGGATCTGTCATGATTTTTCCTTTTTCATTTCTGATTCTGTTTATGTGTGTAGATTCTCTTTTTCTCTTAATGAGTCTGGCTAGGGGTTTATCTATTTTGTTTATTTTTTCAAAGAACCAGCTCTTGGTTTCATTGATTTTTTTCTATTGTTTTATTCTTCTCAATTTTATTTATTTCTTCTCTGATCTTTATTATGTCCCTCCTTCTGGTGACTTTGGGCCTCATTTGTTCTTCTTTTTCCAATTTCAGTAATTGTGTCTTTAGACTATTCATTTGTGAATGTTCTTCTTTCTTTAAATAGGCCTGGATTGCAATATACTTTCCTCTTAGAACTGCCTTTGCTGCGTCCCACAGAAGTTGTGGCTTTGTGTTGTTGTTGTCATTAGTCTCCATATATTCTTTGATTTCTGTTTTGAATTGGTCATTGACCCATTGATTAATTAGGAGAATGTTGTTAAGTCTCCATGTATTTGTGAGCCTTTTTGTTTTCTTTCTAAAGTTTAATTCTAGTTTAATACCTTTATGATCTGAGAAGTTGGTTGGTAGAATTTCAATATTTTCGATTTTACTGAGGTTCTTTTTGTGGCCTAGTATGTGGTCTATTCTGGAAAATGTTCCATGTGCACTTGAGAAGAATGTGTATCCTGTTGCTTTTGGGTGCCGAGTTCTGTAGATGTCTGTTAGGTCCATCTGTTCTAGTGTGTTGTTCAGTGCCTCTGTGTCTTTACTTATTTTCTGTCTGGTTGATCTGTTCTTTGGAGTGAGTGGTGTGTTGAAGTCTCCTAAAATGAATGCATTGCTGTCTATTTCCTCCTTTAATTCTGTTAGTATTTGTTTCACATATGCCGGCGCTCCTGTGTTGGGAGCATATATATTTAAAATGGTTATATCCTCTTGTTGGACTGAACCCTTTATCATTATGTAATGTCCTTCTTTATCTCTTGCTACTTTCTTCGTTTTGAGGTCTATTTTGTCTGATACAAGTACTGCAACAGCTGCTTTTTTCTCCTTGTTGTTTGCATGAAATATCTTTTTCCATCCCTTCACTTTTAGTCTGGGGATATCTTTGCGTTTAAGGTGAGTTTCTTGTAGGCAGCATATGGATGGGTCTTGCTTTTTTATCCATTCTGTTACTCTGCGTCTTTTGGTGCATTCAGTCCATTTACGTTTAGGGTGATTATCGATAGATATGTGCTTATTGCCATTGCTGGCTTTAGATTCGTGGTTACCAAAGGTTCAGGGGTTGCTTCTTAACTATCTAACAATCTAACTTAACTTTCTTGTTAAGTTATTGTAAACGCAGACTGATTTTTCTTTATTTTTCTCCCTTCGTATTCTTCCTCCTCCATTCTTTATATACTAGGTGTTTTATTCTTTGCCTTTAGTTAGTGTTTGGATGGTCTTCTTTCTTTGCTATGATTTTATTTTCTCTGGTGACAGCTTTTTAGCCTTAGGAATTCTTCCCTCTAGAGCAGTTCCTTTAAGATGTCTTTAGCGGTGTTCATGGGAGGCAGATTCTCTCAGCTTTTGCTTGTCTGGAAATTGTTTAATCCCTCTGTCATATTTAAATGATAATCGTGCTGGATACAGTATTCTTGCTTCGAGGCCCTTCTGTTTCATTGTTTGAAATATATCATGCCATTCTCTTCTAGCCTGTAAGGTTTCTGTTGAGAAGTCTGATGTTAGTCTGATGGGTTTTCCTTTGAAGGTGATCTTTTTTCTTTCTCTAGCTGCCTTTAATACTCTGTCTTTATCTTTGATCTTTGCCATTTTAATTATTATGTGTCTTGGTGTTGTCTTCCTGGGGCCCCTTGTGTTAGGAGATCTGTGGCCTTCCATGGACTGCAAGACTATTTCCTTCCCCAGCATGGGGAAGTTTTCAGCAATTATTTCTTCAAAGACACTTTCTATCCCTTTTTCTCTCTCTTCTTCCTCTGGTACTCCTATAATGCGAATATTGTTCTGTTTGGAATGGTCGCACAGTTCTCTTAATATTTTTTCATTCCTAGAGATCCTTTTATCTCTCTCTGCCTGAGCTGCTCTGTGTTCCTGTTCTCTGCTTTCTATTGCATTAACAGTCTCTTGCATCTTGTCCAGTCTGCTGCTGAACCCGTTGATGCCTTGTCTCATTTCTGTATTGTCTTTCCTGACTTCCCTCACTTCCTCCCTTAGCTCTTGCATATTTTTATGTAGATCCATCAGCATGGTTATGACTTTTATTCTGAATTCTTTTTCAGGAAGATTCTGCATTTCCATCCCTTCAGGTTCCTTCTCAGGGGTTGTCTGGGTCTTGGTGATTTTTGTCTGTATAATGTTCTTCTGTCTTGTCATGTTGATAGGAGTGGTCGCTGGTATGTGCCACATATGTCAGCTGGGCTCTTTAAGGCTTAAAAAAAAATCCAAAAAAAAAAAACCAAACAAGCAAAAAAAGAAGGAAGAGAAAGAAGAAAGAAAAGAAAGAAAAAGGAACGGGAAAAAGAAGAAAAAAAGCAAGAAAAAAACGAACAAACATAAAAAGAAGGAAGAGGAAGAATAGAGGAAGAAAAAAGAAGGAAAAGAAAGGAAAAGGAAAGGGAAAAAGAAAAAGAAAAGAAAGAAGAAAAAAGGAAAAAAAAGCCCATCTGGAGTGGATTCTCTACACGTGCTGTAGGTATCGCTGTTGCTCCACTATTCCACAGCCGCGGCTGCACCCCTTTTTGTAGGTCTGGCCGTGGCGGGAACGAATGGGAGGCTATTATTTTCTGTATAAAGTTCCAGCGTGTCTGCTCCCTTCTCTCCGTCACCAGCAAAGGGGACCGAAGTTCCCCAGGACTTCCAGCCTGCAGGGCTGAGCCTGCCGGGGTGATGGTGTTCCCTCGCTGGCCCCCCACCTCTCCGAGACTGCTACAAACTGCGCGCACTTTTCCCCTGTCCCGGGGTGCTGGCTGCACGGTCCCGGCACATTCCCAGCTCAGCACCTGCACGTTCTGCCTCTCCAATGTCCAATGCACTGCGCGATGTGTGTCAGCGCTCCCAGCACAGACCACCGGGGCTGGTTATTTCGCGGACCTGCTCTTCCACTCCCTCCCAGCTCTGAATCCTCTCCTCCCGCCGGCACGCTGGGCTGGGTGAGTGCTCGGGTGCTGCTGGGTCGCGGCTCCGTATCTTACCCGCCTCGCGGGGTGCTGAGTCCTCCTGGGTGTGGCTGCACACTGTGCTCTTTCCTGTGTGCTCTGGTCTCTCTTTTAGGAATAGTTGTATTTGCTGTATTTTCGTAGATTTATATAGTTTTGGGAGGAGATTTCTGCCACCCTGCTCACACCGCCATCTTCCCGGAAGTCTCATGCCACCATTTTTAATCCAATCTCCATCAAATCTTTTCTTAAAATAGTCAAGGTATGAATCATCAGCAAGTAGGACTATTAAAAAAATTATATAGTATGCACTATTTGGATTAATAGCATTTTAAGAAAGGATGAGATGAAGCAGGGGGGACAGCATATAAAAGTGTTACTATGTGGCCAATTTTTAATTCAGAAAACAAAGCTAGACTACCTTCTGGGTTTCTATATGTGTTATGTGTGTGTGTGTGTGTGTATAAGTATGTATATATATATATATGTATGTACAGATTGGTATTCAATACGTTTGTATATACATTTGTATACATACCCATGTATATGTATGTGCACAGGTTGGTATTCAAATCATACCTGTGTGCACAGTTGATTTTTTAAATATATTTTTAAAATATGGCCATCTAAATTCATATATAAATAAATTTTTAAAAATTCCGTTTAATTGATGCACCTGCTGTAAATATAAGTTGTAGTGAAAATAACGAATCAAATAATTTCTAAATTGTTCACTAATTTCTAAATTAAAGATTGCTGAGTTACCTTTCTGTGACTAAGTGAAGCTCCCTCCGAGCCATGATTTGAAACCCGGAAGTTCATCAAACTCTTAAAGATACTTCCCCATTGACCTGATGGACATTAGGTTCACATAGCCTGAGACTGTTGCAGGCAGAGAGGAGCTAAACCTGTTGCCCCCATGTCACAGCCAGGCAGCCTCTGGATGCCAATACACCCCATGTGGACTGGACCCAGAGTACCTTCACCTCGACCCAGGCTCAACACATGCAATCCTGCTTGGGTAATAGAAAAAGGAAGGGTGAGTCTCTTTGTTCCCAGAATACTCCTAGTCAAATTCCTGGATCTGGTCAAGGAAATGGGTGCTATTACCTGGAGATCCCTGAAATCACTACTGATAGGACCAGAACAATCACCCTCCTTATTCAAGCTGAACCGCCAGGTGGCGCCAACTGCAGCATTCAGATGAACAAATGTTTTGCAGCTCTAAGCTGTTAAAACTTGCTTTATTTAATTAACCTGGCAATAATGACCCTGTGTTTACATGCCTGAGGTTTTTTGAATTTCTCATTCTGTATTATGGGTGGGTGGGGGCTAAATTTTAGATTTCTATGAGGCTGTACCTTAATTTTTTCCCTTATCATCAATATTTTATTTGGGAAAATTTAAAACCTGGAGAAAAGTTACAAGAACAGTACAATATATAATGAATACCCACATACCTTTCACCTAGATTCGCCAGTTCTTAACATTTGGCCACATTTTTTCTCTCTCTCCAGGTCTATGTGTACATTTTTTTCCTGAGTCATTTGAAAATTGGTTGCATCATCCTGTGTCTTCATCCCTAAACAACCTGTATCTCTTGAGAACAAGGACGTTCCTTTACATAACCACAATCTCTCTATATATTTAACTCTAGGATCTAATTAAAGATTACACATTGTTTAGTTGTCTTGATTCTCGAGTCTTCTTAATCTGGAGTGGTTCCTTAGTTCCTCAGCCTTTTTTTTGGTCTTTTATGAAATTGACATTTTTGGAGAATCCAGGCAAGTTTTTGCATTTGTCTGATTTTTTTAAATGATTAAGTTTGGGTTAAACATTTTTGGCAAAAACATCACAAGTTGATATTGCATTCTCTTAAAAATAATCTTCAAAAGATTCCAGTGACTCTGTTTTACAATATCCAATAAACTTTTTATTCTAGGAAGAAAACCTCTAACCACTAGCTCTTAATTTTAAAACACACATACAGATCTTATTGGTGTTTGCACGTTCATCATTCCAGTCCCATTTTCACAAGTATATCAAAGAAAATGGAAAGCATGTAAAACAAAAGGAAATTCAACATCATGAAAACTGGTGGACTCAAGTTTATAAGGGATTTCATCTAAGTTAAGTCTCAACTAGTTCCATTAAATGCTGTTTCTGATGGATACTTGGATTATTTGTCCAGCAACCTTCCTTTCAAAAAGCCTCCCCTTCGCTCTTTGTATGGTCTTGATCAGCTGTCAGTCATGGGACTCAACCTCCTTCCTGTGGTGATTGGTTCAAGGATAGGTGGGATCCTCCCTGAGAGATTTATACATGGATTCTAAAAAAGAAAGTCCTTCTCTTCCTCTGGGATCATAAGATAAATGATAACACTGGCTGGAACCATGTGTGGTCATTTTCCTGATCTTAAAGAGCAAGTTCTGCAGAAGAAAATAAAATTCACACACACGAAATGGAGCAGAGGCAAGCTGAGATGAACAGATCAAGGAAGAGGGACAGAGTTAGTCCACATGACATTTTTTAGTCCGTGGGTCTAGCCATGCCTGAAGTTAGCAAGATCATTTATAAGGTCCTCCCCCCAACCCCTTAAGTTACTTTGAATTGTATTTCTGTCTCTTGCCACTGGGTTTTTACTATGCACTTATGATTTAAGGACTTGGTCAGAATCTCAGAGATATATTTCTTTGCCCTTGTGGAAGTCCTGGCAAGTCACTGAAGAGCCCCGGTTCCTGGGCTGTAAGTAAGCATGATAATACCCACTTAAGGGGTGCCCATTGTGCAGATTAAGGAGGGAACTAATGAGTATTTTGCAATGCCTACCTAATATTAGGCAACTGATGAATGCTAGAAATGTGTACAGAAATCTAGGGCATCTGCTATTTGCTCCGTGCTCTTGGATTTCCCTCACTCTGCCCAGACTAAACCAGACTTTGCTGAGAATAGTGCTTGGGCAGGTCATGTTCATTGTTCACTGTCATCGCCTTGGTTATATTCTCTCCATTTGTCCTGTAAGTTCAGCAACATGAGCAGAGTGTTGAATATGTCTTAAGGGTATTCAGCATTTGGTCAGGTTATTACTATTTTTCCAGGTGAGTGAAGCCATGGGTGAAGCTAAGCAGAATCCACTTGTATTAATTTTGACAGCAGGCATTCCCAACGGGAGCAGATGTTGGAGCATTGGTGGTGGGGGGCGGGGAACAGCACAGAGAGGGGAAAACACTGGGGTTGATGTTTTCTGCTAGTTTGTGTTTGTTTTGTCTCATTCATCTTCTTTCTGCAATGGTTTCCAGAAGGAAATCTGTTCTGTCAGAGCCCACAATATCCTTGGATCTCTTTCTGTCACAGGGACCAGTGGAAATAGTCTTTCAGAAAAGCAAAATTCCCAGAGAAGTCATGAGGCTTATATAAGCACCTTCAGAACTCAGGCATATCACAGGGATTCCATAATGACAAAGATTCTCACAGTTGCTACATTTTTCTTGGCTTCTGTTCTAAGTATCTCAGCATCTGTTAAGAAGGGGCCATCCCAGCTGGGAGCAAACAGAAGTCCTGGCTTACTCCAGGCCTGGGAGATCAGTGGAGGTGACACAGAATTGCTGGCCAGGGCAGGCTGTTCCATGGCATGAGTGTTGGCTGCCTTCTGTGCTGTGTTTGGAGTAGGAACAAAGGTGTGGCAGTGACCTCTCATGTTTGGGAGGTCTACCTCCAGTGAGGAGAATCTGCGGGGCTCACTTTGTGGAAGTCTGCCAACCCAATTTCCCAACAATCTCCTGTACGTTTTGGGGCTGAGCGATGCTAAGGCCAGGGCTGGACAGGGGCGATTTGACCAGACCTTGGTTCCAAGGGTCCTGCTTGAAGAGTAATCTCTTTTCACTGCTTAGGTTCCCGTGCACAGGGAAGGGGCTGGCAGGGTGGGCCTAGCAGGAGCCCGAGAATGTCCCAATGGCCTGGGCCAGGAATGGTCTGAGTACAGCACAGTCTATTGGGTGCTCCCGTCCAACTCCTAGAGGAGAAGCTGCAAGTAAAGCCTCGCAGCTGCTCTCACACTTCTGTGAGTGGCCGGAACACAGGTCAGCCCTGCACTGGGCCCTCCTTGTGGGAGGCCCCAACGGCATCCAGAGAGTTTCTTCCTTCTGGAAGAGCTGCTGCAGGCATCGCATGAGACTTGAAGGGTCCATTAGGGAACATGAAGGATGGTGGCAGCCGTGGTGCCCACAGGGAGGGACCTGGGTGCAGCTTTTGTGGGCCCCCCTGCCTCCAAGAACCAAGGCAGGCCACGGTGTGATAGGAGACAGTGCCCCCTGGTGGGCGCCAGAGAGATACCAGGCGGGCTCTGCTCTGTGTGGTGGAACAGCCTCAGTGATTGGAGTTGAAGTGGTGCCTGGCAGGGAGAAGCCCCGGATCCTTTATTGGTGAGCTCATGAGCTCCTCTGCCTCAGGCTTTCCAGAAATAAGTGGGGGATACACGATGGGACAGAGAGGGGACAGATGTAGGGAGCTATGATTTGTTGCTGTAAATGTAACCCCACTGTTACCCTTTTACTCCCAAGAAATGTGGCTTGGGAATGGAGGGGAGAGAGGGGATATGGGTTCCACCTCTAATTTCAAGTCCGCTTATTCAGATGATAAACTGCTTGTGTCGCAGAAGAGGAGAAGTGAGAAATAATGCAGGGTTGTTTCACTTAACTGGCTGAGAGCAGAATTTGGAGGAAGGTTGATTTAGTGCCCTGGTTACCTGGACAGCACCGAGGAATCCCAAAGAGACTTCTGAAGATCACCTCTTAGCTTTCCTTTAATTCCCCCTGAGGACAAGGCATATGGGGGAGATGTAGAAATGTTTAGGGGTTTGTAAGCAAAGATTCTGGGGAGAAGGTTTGAGCTAAAGTAGCTCATCATTGAAGATGATTGCATCTAAATCAACATAAGATCTTAGGACATCGTCTGCTCACCAGTCTCAAGAATGGGGCAGTTCCGTCACTGACAATAAAGTGAAAGAAATAATACTTAGATCAGTAATACAGGCTCTTTGGAAATACCACTTCCAGAAATAGTGACTCTCTTGGATTACCCATGTAAAATCTCTTATTTTCTAGACTAATTTGTACACAAAAGTGTAAATCTGTAATAAGATTGCTGAAGTCATAAAGTCTAGTTTTCTGATTTGGTTCTGGGAGATTCAGTGTGCACAATACAAAGGACATTTACATTGTGATCACAACCCGGTTTTCTCTACTTTTTAGCAGCTTGCATGCTCTTAAAGAGATCACTTCACAAACCTCTCACATTCAGTTCCTGTATTGGGAAAATGTGGATAATACATTTGCTGAGTTCCTGTTACTGTGTGAAAAAAATGTATATCTTGAAGTTTCAGTATAGTTATTAATACAGTATAGTATTTATTGTAATCTTATTTTAACAAAGTTTTTCTAAGCAAACATAACTCTAATAAGCACACGTTGCAAGTCCAGCTGACCACGGACATGAAGAGGACACATGCTGGCAGGCAGAGCCTCAAGTTAGGTCAGCATTTCTACTCTTCCACTTCTACTGGCCACAACTTTTTTGGAGATACCGAATGTAAAGCTCAGTAACTCAAATCTGAATCACAGCAAGTACAATATTTTAAATTATTTGAACTTTGATCTACCTATCAAGGGGTGGTTTAATACTTTAAAGAAATAAGTCTTGAACACTTGGATTAGACTTTAAACTATAAAGGGCTGTGATTATTTATGCCACATCAAGCATCCAGAACAACCAAAGCCAGAGAGGAAATAAAGTTAAGCTCTAGTTGCCTTGTTTAATCTAACTTCCTACCATTGATTGCCCTGTAAGTCACTCTCCTGACTGTACCTTGTGGCTCAGGCCCTACAAAATCTAGATCGACCCTTGAACAGGATATGTGGAGCACCATGAAGGCACAGAGACAGGACACTGTGTCAGGCTAGGAAGGCTTCTAGGAGGAGGTGAAACTTAAAAATTAGTCTTAAAGGATGAGAAGGGGGTTAGCTCCACAAATTCAGGGAGAACAGCAACATTCCAGGCAGAGGGAGTAGTCTGAGTAAGTGGTGGGTACATGGATGAATGGAGGAGAAATAAAGATCTCTCCTAACTGTGGTTAGAGCTAATACCGGCTCTTCTCCCACTGGAAGTAGCATAGTGGCTAAGGGCATGCACCGTATGATTGGCAAGATCCTGATTTGAATCCTGTCTGTGCTGATTACTTATTACCTGTGTGGTCTAGAACTAGTTATTTCCCTCAACTTCCTAGGCCTCGAGTGCCTCAGTGAAAAAATGAGGACATTAATATCCCCTAGGCCTCGAGTGCCTCAGTAATATGCCCCTCTAAGTGCTGTTCTAAGAATTAAGTGAAATTCTGTAAAGTTCTTAGCACAGTCCTTGGCACGTAGTAAGTCCTGGATAAATGACAGCTTGACCATCATCATCACTGTCATCATCATCAACGGTGATTTCCATCCAAGAAAATCAGTGACTCACTCTAACAGCCACTCGAACATTTAGCAAACACCAAGGTAAGCTAAGTCATCTAAAAAGTAGCAATTTCCAAAGGAAACACACAGAGATGTCACCTGGAGATCTTCATTGGTCCAAACCCTCAACTCAGCCTGAGAGACCAGAGACAGTTTGGGGTGCTGGCTACTGAACTGGGCACAGGGAATCAGGCACCACGCACAGTACAATAAACACTTGGTTTTATCCAGGCAGTATGGAGGAGCAGAATGGCTCATCTGGAAAGGAGGTGTAGGTTTGTTTGTCCTTTGTAAGAACTGACACGGTGGGCTGTCATCTTTGCCCTGCATAGAGAGTAGCGGCACGCCTGAAAGAGACCAGTTAGAATACCATCTCCTGAACTTACTGGCTTCCTAACCTTATTTCCTATCTCTTGTATTTCTTCATTTTTAAAACGGAGACGCTCTAACTAACTCCCAAGGTTGTTGTGGACATTAGACACATGACCGAAAGAAACCGACACAGAGTGGTTATTAGTAGTGGTGGTGTTACCCAAAGCCATCCAAGTCTTAGACAACTTGTTTTTCTCAAAGAGCAGAATGCCACCTGCCTATAATAAATATTTCATGGAAGCTGAATTATTTATGTATTATATACTTGGGTTTACACGGAAGGAAATTGGTTCCTTTAAAACAGTAACATTGATTGGCTTAAACAGAGACAGCACACTCCCATCTTTATTTACAGACCCTGGACCAAGTTCAAGCACACAGTGGCACATTATAGATGTACCTTCTGACCTGCAGACAAATATGAGGGTCAAAAGATCAATTAAGTAAACTTACTTCGTGAGTGACAGGGAAAATATTTCAGCAAAAATATTGATCTTGGTTCTGAAATGTAAGACAGCTGAGCTAAATAAGTTCATGTATTCACCGAGAGTAGCATCATTTCCTGGCTTGTAACCCAAACTTGGGGGCATGTGATGGAAGCAAACAGAACCCAAAGACAAGCAAAGAAAGTAAATGGATATGTACTAAGTACATATTCTGGCCAGGCACCTTACCTGGCCATTTCACACAGGTCTCACCTGATGTCTTTTCACCTTTGGGAGGTTAATTTACTTGTTCTTTGTTTTCAGGTAAAAAACAACTGGCCAGTGGCAAGTGCTACTAAAACCAGGATCTGACCCAAAGACCAGTGTCCCATCCTTAGCCTATGACAAGTTAGCAGACATCCACTGAGCTGCTTCTATTCACTGGGCACCTGGGATACAAAGACACATCAGTAAATTTTCTGTCCCCAAGGAACTCGCAGTTGAAGGAGGGCAGTAGAGAAGCAAACCTACAATTACCGTGTAGGGTGGAAAAGGTGGGGGTCAGATGGTGATTTACTATGAATCTTAAGCTTTAGGACTTCAGGACTCCCCATTTATATGTGTCCCTTCTAAATAAATATCCACATTTATACCTGGATCTGTATTGGTAATTTTGTATTGTTCTTGTTAAAGAAGGCCCCTCAAACGGTATAAGCTTCAGGATCTGCCAAGCCTGGATTCAGCCCTTGGTGGGACACAGGGAGAGCCATGTATGTGCATTGCAACATCTATGTCAGCCGAGAAGGCTTCCACAAGGTGGTACTTGAAATGGGACTTCAGAGAAATTACACAGAGTGGAGGCGGGGGACGGGGTAGGCAAAGAGAAAATTCAAGAATATTTCAACTTATTTGGGAAGCAATGACACCATAGCACTGGATGGTTGTCAAGAAAGCTGCATTGAGTGGGGTCGCCCACAGAAGATGGGGTGCTATGTGGGGAGGGGCACGAGAGATGCTGGAGCCAGTGCAGGAAGGGAGTTTTGGCTGAGCTGAGGCAGGAGTGGAGGAGCACTTCGATTGACACAGCAATGGGGGAGACCCTTTGCTGCTTCAGAAATCGAGGAGTGGGGTTGTGGATAGGCACACTGAGTCAAATGTTCATAAGAAAGAGAAAGGAAAATGTCTGGAGTAAAGAAAAGGCAAGAAAAGGGGGAAATGAGAGAACACAGGAAGACACTTAAGGCATTCTATAAAGAAAACAATTGTGGCTATTCCCCGCTGCCTATAGAGACCAAGCAATGTGTCTGTCCTCTTCGGATGTGCTCTCCTGTTCTCGCTCCTGTTCATTCTACTCTGGACACAGTGGTGTTCTGGCGCTTCTCTACCACACCAGATACATTCCTGCCTCAGTACATTTGCACTTGCTGTTCCCATTTCTGGAACAGTATTTCCTCAACTATTAGCATGGCTGTTCCCTTATCTCCTTAAAGTCTTCGTTCAAATTTTACCTTCAGAGAGATAACCTTCCCTGATTACCAAGTCCCTCCACTTCCTGCCCCCTTCCCTGCCTTATTTGTCTCCATTTATATTGATGTTTTCTCACCATCTAACATTATATATTTATTTGCTTCATCTCTTTCTCCTTTCGTGAGAATAAAAATGCCATGAAGGCAAAGATCCTGTACTTTCAGTTTCTAGAATGTTCCTGACATGTTGTAGGTGCTTAATAACACAAACATCGAATGGCTTCTCCCTTCTCCCGCCATTGAGGCTATCAAGTGTGAACATCAGGTTTCATAATGCCTCAGAGAGACAAGCTCAAAACTGAGGTCCTAGGGCAGGCAAGAGGGGGACAGAAGATATCCAGCAGAGTCCTCTGTGGGAAATACACCCGGAGGATTTTCTGCCCTACAACCACTGTACGTGATTGGGAAGCCATAGGCCAATGGGGATTCTGGTAGGGCTGGAATTCCAGTTTTTACATGCCATTACTCTCTTAATGTTTTAAATGATTCCCATTACAGTTTAGTTTTATAACTGTGTGGTTATAATAACAATGGTGATATATATAAAATATATAATTATAACAATAATCCCAAGAGGAGTGGTCGACGTGATTACCTGTTATTTTACATATTTCCAGGGGCTCCGGGAAATTGGGAAGACTAGGCTATCAAAGACATGAAATTAATTAACTGAAAAACTCATCTAAGAATGAACTGACCTCGTTCTTGCTCAAATGAAAATACTCCTTACTGATCTTGAAGACTCACTTCTCATGCGCTCTTTGTGGGTCCCTTTCATCTTAGAATTTCCAAAGATAAGCAGTTGACTTATATTTCTTATTTTGCAAGTCATCAGACCCCAATAGTAAGTTTTTTGGTGGTGGTGGTGCTGATTTGTATCCATGTCTGCAAAATAATGTTTCTGACTTAAATACATCTCAGAGTCTTGCTCCGAGTTTTCAGAGAATTAAGTAACAACAAATTACCCCAAATCTGAGGAAAGATGAAGTTTCAGTATATATCCAAAATTGATTCAGTGACCACTAAGACAGAATAGCTGACATTTATTGAGCTCCTAAACTGTACTAGACACTATGCTGTGTGTGCATGGTGGACAGAAATTATCTCATTAGGTCAACATTTCAATTTCATATCTATAAAAATTTATCAGGCAACAGATATACAAAGATAAATGACAATTTCTGTCTTCAGTTGTCTTTTATGTTAGATCAACTTCTTTTATGTCAGTGAAATAGCATGGAACATTCTCCAACAGTATGAAGACCCATGTGCCCACATCAACTTCGTGTGGCGCTCAGAGACTTTCATGCTGGCTTCATGCCTGCTTATCCTCCCTGCCTTGCTGTCTTCTCCCCCAGTCGCATCTTAACCCTACATCTCTCTAGGGAAGCCACACGGTCCCACATCTATAGGTCTTTGTACATGTTCTTCCCTTTGCTGCTCTGGTCTGTCAGCTGAGTTCTGAATGTTCTTCAAAACTTATTCCACACATCGAGTCCACCAAGAGAGTTTCTTTGAAACCCCATCCTCCTCCTTCATCCCTTAAGGTCAAGGAGCGAATCTGTAGTTGTGGATGTCTTTTGCTTCTGCCTTCCCAGTGTCCAGTCTCTGTTCATTTGGTAATGGCACCCACTTTTGAATGAGGAAGTCACTCCTCTCACTTTCTGTCCATAAGGCTTGGATGGGGCTAATCCTACTTCCAGCTCCCCAGAGTCCCAGTTCAGCATCCTGGTGAGTGGCTCAGGGATGTGCACATGACTCACCCAGACTGCTGAGAATCAGCTTTAGCTTTTTGCTAGAGGTTTTGAGAAAGAGGCTATTTATTTTAGCTGAGGTTGCTAAGCTAGCTGACAAACCCAGTGGCTGTCACTGGTCTATGAGAGGAAACCCAACACAGAGGAAAGCAGAGCTCAGGTGGAGAGAGAGAGAGATTTTTAAAGAGGCAGATCCAGCTTTGAAATACTTGAAAATTTTACCCATAGAGAGTTGTGCAAATTTCTTGTTGAATAAATGAATGAGCCCATAAATTCTCCTTTCCTTTAAACTAACCTGAGTTGGGTTTCAGTCATTTGCAACAGGGAGTATTCTATTAAATATACCCTTCCTCACTGTTCTATGATTGCTAGATGATAGATAGGCGGACGGATAGGTAATGTGAGCCAGGAGCAGTGCTCTCAGCACACGGCATGTCTGCCTCCCTGCAGAACTGTGAGGTCATTAAGGAGGGAGCCTGTCATGTGCCTCGGTATATCTTTGGTATCTGGCATAGTGTCCATTGAATGAACAAAGGAATGAATTGTTTCCTTTCTCTACCTGATGACTTAATAGAATGCTACAGAACCTAAAATGCACATATGTAGTCCCAGAAACCTTTGGAGTCAGACTTAATGCATGTGTGTCATACTGGTGATGACTTGTGTAGAAATAACCCTCACAACCTCCTGGGAGACAGTATTAAGATGACCACACCTCTCATTTTAACACCACTGTTGATAAGAGATAAAAATCCCTGCCTTTGGAAAATTATAGTATCATATGATATAGACCAGAGTTAGGTCTAATAACAACAGGTTTATTTGGTATTTACTATGTACCAGGCTCTGTTTCAAGGCTTTGTATATATTAACTCATTTAATCCTCACAACAGCTTTACAAGACATGTGCTATTAATATTTCCACTTACATCTGGGAAAGCAGAGGCATAAAGAAGTTTACAACTTGCCCAAGTTCACAGAGAGCGTGCGTGGCAGACACTCCCTGCAGTAAGGATCCAGTCGAGGCTGATGGAGGGTGAGTCAAGAAAAGCATTTAGAAAATGTCTTAGCTGAATAGAAGGAAAAGAATATGAGGGAAAGGTTTTGTATTATAGGGAAAAACATGTTAAGGTCCATATTCTATTTCACTTAAAAACTCAATGTCAGCTTTTTGCAAAATAAGGAATTAGAAAGAATTAGAAGTTTGTAATTAGCACCTAACCATCTCCCCTTTCTTGTCCAAACCACTATGGTACCTTCCATGTACCCTCATGAAGCCCTCATATCCCAGGGCCACATGGATACACACCTTGGGCGGTGTAGGCCTCAAATCTGACTTCAGTCTCCCCTGTGAAACGTCTCATTTCCTTCCAGACGTAAAGAATGCTAACATAATAGCCTCTTTTCCTTTTTAGTAGTTCCCCTTTTTAAGGAGTATTTGGATTTTAAACAGAGTACTCTAGAGATTAGTAATAAAAGCGTTTAGCCAAAGGAATATTTTGGCGTCTAACTTTCCATATATTTATAAGCACAGAGATACAGAATAACCTGGATGCATTTGATAAGAAAAGAAACTCTAGGTTAAGACTGACTAAATGCTTACTATGAACAGAGCTCTATGTCTAATGTTTATATGCTGTGGCAGAGACTAAAATTTTCTCCCATTATCTACTATTCATTTCTTCCATATTAAAAGGAATCCTGGTTTTTAACTGGGCATGTGACTGGCTGGAGTAAAAAAATCCCCAGCTTCTCCTGCAGCTGGAATGTCTACATAGTTAAAGTTCTGGTCAATGCGAGGTAAACACGTGTCACAGGTAATGTTTGGGAAGTGCCCTTAGAAGGAGGAGGCGGGCGGCCTGCCCTTCTTTGTGCCTGCATCCTTCTTGCTGGCTGTACTGTACCCATGATAGGGGTTCTTTGATATCATCATTTACAGTAAGAAATATGTATTTGTGCTTTGTTCTATTTCTGGCACAGAACTCCTAAAGCCCTTGAAATTTCCTAAGTGATGAGAGTAATAAAGGTGTCTTGTTTTGTTAATGAGGTGACTCTAGACTGCACCTGAGGTTGGGCTGAACAAGCCGTGTGATCAGAGCGTCAGTCTTCAGTCCCACACCCAGATGACGGAGGACGGGAGAGGGATTGTAGGTTGGATCAATCACCAATGGCCATGATTTAATCAATGGTGCCTATGTAATGAAGCCTCCATAAAACCCCAAAATAACAGGGTTTGGATAGCTTCTGGGTTGGTGAACACATGGAGTTACGGGAAGACTGGGGCGCGCAGAGAGAGCATGGAAACTCTACACCCCCTACCCAGTACTTGCTCTATGCATCTCTTCCATCTGGCTGTTCCTGAGTTATATCCTTTTATAATAAACTGGTAAGTAAAATGTTTTTCTGAGTTCTGTGAATAAATTAAACAAACCCAAGGAGGGGTCATGGAATCTCTGGTTATAGCCAGTTGGTCACCCTGGGCTTGGCTATTTGTATTTGAAGGGGAGGGCAGTCTTGTGGGATGGAGCCCTTAACCTGTGGAATCTGAAGCTGTCCCCTGGTAGATAGTGTCAGGACACCCAGCAGGTGTCCCAACAATTGCTTGCAAAATTCCAGAAAATTCAACAGTCTGCCCTTGTGAGCCCATATGAGCCAACTCCAGGACCTCTGAAATATATTTGCTGAACTAAAGAGAAGAAGCTGCAGGAAAAATGCAGGATGTTTCTGACTATCCTCCCTAACACCCTGGTTTTATGGCTTGGGGTCTAACTAGGATAACAGCATTCCAGAGCGAGTAGAACACCTGGCTGGAGTAAAAAAAATTCCCACATGTTGTTAGGCCTGCAGTGATTAAAGAGCCATGGCTTAACCTCTGGCCTCTGAGGGACATTGATGGAGCTACACAGGACATGTCATGGTTTCCCTGTTTCTTTTTGATGGGTGATCCGTGTTCCAAGAGATCACAAGTAGCAAGTGACTCTTCTGAACACAAAGATGTTCAAATGTTTCTCCTGCTGACAAAACTCTGAAAACGTCATTCCTGAAGCTGAGGGAATGTAGTTCCGCAGGAAGAGGCAGGACCAGAGCACAAGGGTTTGATAGAGAAACTCATTTGTCATAAATCCACAGGTGGCATTTTCCAGGATGTGTTGGCCATCTGCAGTGTTGCTTCTGGGAATCAGTGGATAAAGACTCACAATTCAGTTGGGCTGTACTTTGAGCAAGTGCTGGAGGACAGACTAAGATATAATAAGGTGTCCATGGACCAGGGGTGATGCAGGGCACACAGATGGGGATTTGGACAAAACCTGCCCAGAAAGTTCTCTTAGTCACCACATCCTTCAGAGGAAGCCTGGAAACTCATATTGGAGCCCACTGTATATCCTTTGTAGTGTGCGGACAGTGAGTACGTGCCACAACTATAAATAGTTCTCCTAACACAGTGGATTCAGTCATGCTCAAAAAATTGTTTTGTCAGCTGTGTCAATTCCAGATTCCAGATTCCTAGAAGACCCCACACCAGGATTAGAGTCCAGGTTCTCCACAGGAGCAAAACAAACAAGGCTACCAGTCCTCTCCCAGGATTCTAGCTCACCCGAGGTCTAATCCTGTCTGTCCTTCTGTGTCACATAGCAGGACATTCTGACCTAGCTCTGCTCTCCTTCGCAGTTCTCTGCTCCCTCAGAGAGGCCGTTCTAAGGTCCTAATGTTTTTGATTCCGCTCAATTGTTCTGAACCTGGTTCATTACTCCCAAGGTTGAATCACAAAACCCACACTCCTCTGTGTGGATCCTGTTTCTCTAGGGGTAGCACAGTGCGTGTCTGGGACCAGGTTTATACATCGCCCATAGAGGTATTACCCCCCCCGGTTCCAGCATGTTCCTATTCATGAGGCAGTAATGATTCCTTCTTAGTTCACAAACAAGCCTCAGAGGGTCCATGAACTCCCAGTATGAGTAGATGATACCACCGTGTCTGTTTTTCGGCATAATGGGTCTATCAGATTCTGAAGGCACTCTGTGCCCCCTCCACCCCCAAAAAATTAGGATTCACTGAAACTGTCTCTACCTTTTGGGAATTTTGAGCATTTGACTGTGAGGTATGTAATTGTTTTGTCCCTCTACCCCGTTGGCACGTTCTTAAACTTAGAAATGTGAAGTTTTCATTTTATACATTCTCTCTCTATGATCTTCCTATCACTATCATTATTATTATTTTTAATTTAGGGCTTTTAGGAGGAAACCCTTGGAAAACAGGCAAACAGATAAATGGATAATGTTGAAACTAGTATATCTAATCCAGGTACTAGGGTATGTTGTGTAAAAATATGTAAGTGTTAATGAGACGCCACTTAGATGAATTTTAATTATGTAAAAATAAGTGAAACCAGGCAATCCAAAAACTAATATGTAGTTGGGAAGGAGTAGTTTTCACCAGAGAGAGAGAGTAAAATGTGCTTAGGGGCAAAGCAGAGAACAGTTCCTCTAATCCTTCTCTACTTAAAGTGTGCCTGTGAACCTGCAACATGGACATCACCTGGGAGCTTGTCAGAAATGTAGAGTCTCAGGCCCCACCCCAGACCTGGGCAATCAGAATCTGCATGTTAAGATGATCCCCAGGAGATTCACATGCAGTTAAAGTTTGAGAAGCGTTGCTCTAATCTATTTCCCCAGGTAAATTCAAGGCCGTGCCTAAAACATCAAACTCTAAAGTTAGAGCTAGCCCCTGTCCATGGTGACCATGTGCCAGATTTCTTGCTAACACTTGGTGTGGGCTGTCTCATCATCTGACAGTCCTTTGAGTGGGTACTATTAGTAACTCCATTTTATAGTTGAGGGAAGTGAAGCTTTAAGTGTTTGAGTAACTTGTCCGGGTCTCCAGCCTGCGTCCATGTGACCCCACAACCCAGACATTAGCCACTGCCCTGATGGTATCTTCTTCTGGATCTAAAGAGGATCCCCTTTCCTTTTCTAACTTCAGGCTGTGAGGGTATGGATCGCACACTTCGATCTGGAACACCAAGAGGAACTTCGTAGGTACAGGTAGGATGTTTTCCTTGCCAACTTTTTATTTTGAAACAGAAAGGTGGTGAGAACATACAGTGAACATCCACATATCCTTTTTCTAAATTCCCATCATCAGCCTTCTGCCATATCTACACTTTTTCTCTATATAAGACAGGTATTTTCTCAACCATACGAAAATAAGTTGCAGATGTTATAGTATCTCAGTCCTAAATTCGTCAACATGCTATGACAAAGGTAATCCTTCTGTATTTACAATACTATTACCACATGTTGGAAGATGAACAATTCTTTACCATATTACAATATACAGTCTGTATTTAAATTTCCCCAGTTTTTCTCAATAATGTTTTTTATTCCTGTTTTCATTTCTTTTTTGATCCTGGATCCAATCAAGTTTTATGTACTGCATATCCTTATGATGGCCCTTTACTCTGTTTAAATCAGAACAGAACCTCTGCTTCTGTCCCCCACCCCCATGACATTGATGTTTCAAGAGTCTGAGCCAGTTGTCTTGTAGTCTGCCCCCCATTTTGGATTTGTTTTGCTGCTTCCTCGTGAATAGACCCCACTTGAACAGTTTTGGCTGGGATTCCCATAGCTGATGCCCTGTTGCATCTCATTAGTAGGTGCATAAGGTCAAGTTTGATCACTTGGTTAAAATGATGACCACAGCTTTTCTCACTGTTAAGGTTGCTTTTCCCCCTGTATTTAATAATCTGCGATTGTTTGATGTTTTTCTGAATGTCCTGTTTTCCAACAATCTTTCATCCCACACTTTTAGCATCTAATGATGATACTAGCTTTAATCAACTAATATATGGAAGGTAGCAATAGTGCAGTTTTTCTTATTCTTTCATTTCTTCTACTTATTTTCTTTATTTGCTGTCATTCTCCTTAAGGAAGAGCTTCCCCCCTCCTTCTGTTTTGGGTAGCACCATGAACTCATAATTCTCTTAAATTTGATATTGCTTTGTCCTTTTGACATAGCTCAGTTGCTCTTCGAGCACTTCCTTGCCTTCTGGCACAAGATGTCTCCATATTGCCTTTTACTCACCCTGCCCTGGCCCTGGAGCCAGACATGTTTGTAAGAAGCCCTGGTCACCCTTGTTTCTTTGAGTGGGAAATGGCATTTGGAAACAAAGAACTGAGTGTAAGATAAGCTCATTACTACTGGAGTATCATTGCTTGTGGACCTTTTTATAGACAGAACTAGAAAAAAAATGATGAATTCATTATGATTCCTCAATTGTGGTAAAAAATTAATTCCCCCATTCTACATATGTATTTTCCTTATCCCACAGTGAAAACCTTGGTTTCTGACATCAGTATATTTACTTGTTTATACTATCATACAATAAACACAATATAGTTCAGAAACACAACAAATATCATTGTCAATTATAAACTTAAGTAAAGTTCAAGATGTCTTTGCAATTCCTTTGCTCTTAAGGTATATTCTATTAAAGATGTTTACTACTCCTATTGTATTTAAAAGTTATTTGAATTAATTCTTTTTTCTCTGTGGCCATGTTATTTAGTATACAGAAAGATTTACTTCTTTCTGTATTCATTGTTAAGGTTTTCTTTTTCTTTAATTTTATGGTTTGAATATATGAAATATTTACCTAATTTACAAGTTAAAACTAGTAAAAAAAATCTAATCTGAGAAGTCCTGCTTGCATCTCTACTCTACACCCCACTCACCTGTCCATTATAGGCAGCTATATTAATTGGTTTTTGACTTACCCTTTTGAACTTTCTTTTTGCAAAAATTAAGAAATATATACATACATGTTTTCATTTCTTCTTTCTTATACTAAAGAGCACAGTTCATAGAGATCATCCTTGCTCTTTTGATGGCTGCACAATAGTCCACTGCATAGATGTATACCATCATTTATTCACAATGCCCTCTGGATGGGCATCTGGATTGATCCCGATAATTTGTTATTACAAATAATATAATTAATAACTTGTACATATTATATATATATATATGTATGTATACACACATATATATACCTGAAGGTATATTTTTAGGGTAAATTTCTTGCAGTGGGATTGATGTGTCAAAGGTTTGAGGCATATGTAATTTTGTTAGAAAATGCCAAACTCCTCTCCCCTTCGTATATGGGCTATACCATTTTGTCCCCCCATCAGCAGCAGTACATGAAGATCGTTTATCACTCCATAGTCTTGTCATAAAGTGTAGTGTCAAGTTTTGACTTCTTTTGCCAATCAGATAGTTGAGAAATGGTATCTCAGTGTAATTTTAATTTGCATTTATCAAATTAGGAGTGAAGCTGAGCATTATGAATATAATTAAAGGCCACTGATGTATCTTTTCCATAAGCTGCCTAGTTATATCTGTTACTGTCTGGTAGGTTTTTAATGCATATTCTAAAAAATCATCAAATTCTATTTATAACATTAGAGTTTACCTAAGACTTTCACAAGCCATCTCATTTGATCCTAATAGGTCTTGAAAACCTCAGAAAGAATAAGGACAGTACTGTTGAAACAGAACAGTTTCAAAGATAGTGTCATTAATCTGGGAAGTATGGAAGTATCTGCAATTATACACATGAACAATCTTGTCTGATGCTGTTAGACACCTTGAACAGAATATTTCATGTGGAAGATGATTAATGCTGGCTAAGGGCAGCTTGTGCCATATTCACAATTATTTAATAAACATTCTAAGAAGCCCAAGGTTGTCACATAAAGCTTGAATGGATTTCTGCTTATAGTATGCCTGAAAGGAGCTCTTGGGTTGGAAATGGTGGTTGGCAGGAAAGCAGATAAACCCCAGAAGCATTACAGTCTGATGGGTCTGTTCACTTGGCTACTTTTGTGGTTTGGTTTTGAATTTTTGCTTTTATTTGTCTTTTTACTCAGAAAGTAACTTGAACTCCCCCCATATCTGTAATGGTTGCTAAGTCCAGCAATTTTCAGTAAGAGATCCCCTGCTAAGAACCTTCCATTTAGCAAACCAAACCATTAGATGCAAGAGGGGCTTAATTATTGGAATTACAGCTCGGCAAATGCAGAACGGTCAACCCTGCCACACTGTGACCCAAAGATTTTGGGAACATAAAGACCATCATCTCAGTTGGAATAAAACTGCTCTGCAAGGAATCAAATTGACCCTCTGTCAGCATGATCTTCTTAGGTGAAGAGAAAGACAAATGTGCTGTGTCCACAAATGAAGTTGACCAAGCAAACTGGAAAGAAAAAAAGCCTCACCAGCTTCCTTCTTAATCTGAAAATCACCTTCTCGAAGAAGTAAGGTGAGAGCGAGCACACATCTCTAGTCCACAAACCACTTCCACTCATGGGCAGGAAGAAAGCAGGGATACAGTGTCTCCATTAAGCTTAGAACTATCCTCAGAAATCATGCCAAAAATGAACACAGGGTTGGAAATGGAGGGGAATGAATGACTCATAATTTCTTACAAATAAGGCAAAACAGCTACCTCTGGGGCATTCCTTTGATTAAAGCAGAGGTCAGAAATGGATAAACATAGTTTCCATCTGAAGGTAAGCACTGACCATAGGAAATGAAGCCTCAGTATTTCTGCAGAATACATGTGAGGGTAACAAATGTTACCACCAGAGCCTATAATAAAAGTGAGAGAAGATAGAGACTGTAGGTAGATTACAAGAGATTAAGAGTCAGGTATAGGATAATTCACAAAATTTTAAACCAACTTGATTGAGGTATAATTTATAAACAATAAAATACACACATTTTAAATGTACAGTGTGAACAGTCTTGACAAATGTATATACCCATGTCACCTCCACTATCAAAATATAGGACATTTACATCAAAAGCTCTCCCTTTTGCCCCTTCCCATTCCTGGACTCAGGCAATCACTGATCTGCATTCTGTCACTATAAGTTATTGAACTTCCCTGTGAGTTTCATGTAAATGGAGTCATATAATATTTACACTTCTGTGTCATGCTTCCTTCACTCAGCATTAAGTTTTTGGATTCATCCATGTTGTTGCTCATGCCAGGAGAGGAATTTCTGTGCCAAATGGTAATATATGTGTAACTTGTTAAGAAACTGCCAAACTGTTTTCTGAAGTGGTTGTACCATTCTTCATTCCCAACAGCAATGAATGAGAATTCTAGTTATTCTACATCTTCACCAACACTTGGTAGTGTTAGTCTTACTTTTAGAAATTCTAATGGTGTCTTGATTTGAATTTCCTTGATAACCAACTTTTTAGCTTCATTTCATGTGCTTATTGGTTATTTATATGTGTCCTTTACATATCTTTTGTCCATTTAAAAATCTTGGTTTTGCCTTATTATTGTTGTAAGAGCTCTTTAGAGATATTCTTGGTACAAATCTTCTGTCAGGTACATGGATTGCTAATATTTTCTCCTAATCTGTGTCTTGCACAGGCCGCTATTGGTGGACAGAAAAAAAAAAAAAAACCCAAACTAGAGATATGAGAAAACACTCTTTCCAAGAGGAGGGGTCTCTTGAATTCATACTTGAAAGAAGAAGAGTTA
Organism: Smutsia gigantea; assembly: GCA_032199065.1. Classification (NCBI taxonomy): domain Eukaryota; kingdom Metazoa; phylum Chordata; class Mammalia; order Pholidota; family Manidae; genus Smutsia; species Smutsia gigantea. The sequence goes on from JAVSCE010007280.1 coordinate 42,127, forward strand.
GTGGGTGGGACCCCTCCATGCTGGGCCTTCCTCAAAGGCACCAAAGAATGACCCAATGCTAGCCCAGTTCCTTCCTTTCTCACAGATAAAGCTCCACTCCAGACTAATTATATCCAGGTGTGGATATCATGAAATTAATCAATACTAATATTTGAATCATTATAAGTACATCCCTCCAAAGAAGTATTTAAAACTAAAAATAACAATTTGCTTAACAAATTACTTCCTATCCATTCTTTTCCATAGATCTGCAATTGATGAGATTGTAGGGAAAGAATTTTGGGGTAGGAAACTTCTGGTTTTGTCTATTAAAGTTTGCCAATAAACTGAAACAGAGTATGCCAATACAATATTTTAGCCATTTGTTTCAAGTTCCTTCATCACCATATAAGCAGTGAAATAATCATCCTCTGTAAATATTCATTGTCAAAGAGCTAAAACAATATACCTGTGAGTCAGCTGGACAGACCATGGCCTTGGTAGACAGTTTCTTTATTCCCTCTTCTATAGTAGTAGCGAGAACTATTATGAAGTGAAGAAACTCACTAGTTCCTGGCCCCAGAAGCCAGGAGATCATGGCCCTTTGCTTGGGGGAGTTGTTTTCTGTTGGGGTTGCCAGGAAGTGAACCCTTTCCTTCTGAAATGATGAGGATTCCTAAGATAGGTAATGGATAGATAGATAGGTGACTAAGTGGATGGAAGGATGAATGGATAGATAACCAGCCAGCCAGAGGGGCTTTTACCTATCTATGAGACCAATAGATGAAGGAAAAGTTGAAAGAATATGCTTGAATGGAAAGGAATGAAAAGAGAAATGGAGAGATAATAGATAACTGTAATTAGCAGATAGATTAAGAAAAGGAGAAATGAAAGCACACAGAAGAAGCTATTTGCAGGAGAGGACCACATTCCCCTTTCAGCACACACAACCACAGGGCCTATGAAAAGGTGAGTTTGTTGAGAGCTAGTTCAGCAGCTGGCCATGCCGTACAGCTCATCTGAGGGTGATAAGGCAAGGTTCCACTGTCTCCTGGCCAAATGAAAAAAGATGTGATCTTCTTGTCACAGTACACATCTGTTGTTGAGATATAATTCACCTAATATAAAATTGGTCTTTTAAAAATGTACAGTTAAGTGGTTTTTGGTATAGTCAGAGACAAATGCAAACATCACCACTATCTAATTCCAGCACATTTTCATCATCCCCAAAAGAAACCCTATATTTATTAGCAGTCACTCCCCATTCCTTCCTCTCCCTAAGCCCCTGGCCACCACTATCTACTCTTATTTTTTTTAAGATTTAATTTTTTTTAGGGCAATTTTAGATTTGCAACAAAATTGAGAGGGAAGTACAGAGATTTCCCATATACTTCCTGTCCCCACACTACAAAGCCTTCCCCATTCAACATCACTCACCAGGATGGCACATTTTTTTTATGAGGATGAACCTACACTGACTCATCATAATCACCCAAAGTCCATGGTTTACCTCAAGGTTCCCTCTTGGTGGTGTACATTCTATGGGTTTGGTTTGGACAAGCATGTAATGACATATGCCCATCATTATAACATCATACAGAGTATTTTCACTGCCCTAAAAATCCTGTGCTCTACTTACTCATCCCCTTGTTGCCCTCCACAACCCTCCACCCCACCTTGCCCCCTGACACATACACTGTCTACTTTCTGTCTCTGTAGACTTGCCTATTCTGGGTATTTCACATAAGTGGAATCAAACACGTGGCCTTTCGTGCCTGGCTTCCTTCACTTAACATAATATGGGTTTTTTCCCCCTTTTTAAATTAAAGATTTTATTTTTTAAGCAGCTTCTCTGCCCATCTTAACCATTTTTAAATGTATAATTCAACAGTCCATCTATCTCCCACGTGCGGCAGTATACTGGTTTTTTAAACAAGGGTGGAGAGTAGTCTCCAAGACAAGGAGAGAAAAGCTGTGCCCTCCCTAGAACCGAGAGCTCATGGCCTTTACTTAATAAGCCTCATTTCTCATTATCATGAAGCACCTCAGAGGCGCCCACCTGCTGGGGCTCGTTTCCCTTTGCCAAGCTTGGGAAAGGCCTGAGATGAGCTCCTGGGAGCAGTGGTGACTCTCCAAGAATGAGCACATGCTTCCCTGACCTTCCAGCATTGATTTGTTCTCTTCCATTTTAGTAAATATTTAAAGGCATTGAATTGAATATTAAATATCAAAGGCTTATTTTTATCCCTAATAAAACTTAAATGAATTAATATTGAAAGTACTGAATGATTCAACTCTAAATACTGAATCCTCCTAAAACTCTTTTAATTGTTTATTTGTAATGCATTTGTCTCTTCTGAGCACAGAGGCCGCCTGAGTTAAAAGATTTGGAATATTGTTAATATTCTTAAACACTGCAGATTTTTGCAAACATGAAGGGTAATTTAGGAATAATTCCCATGGGACTAGATTGCTCTTCTATGAGTATCTATGAGAGGAAAAATTGGAGAGAAAGTATAAGAACATAATAAGATGCTCTGTGTATTTTTAGTTTATTAATAGTAGAAAAAACACTGGATTGGAAGTAATAATTGCTACTCTTTGTTGAGTGATTAGAGTGTACCAGGTACTGTGCTAAGCATTTTTACATGTGTTTTCTCATTTAAAACTCACAACAGTCTTATGAGCTGGATGCTGTTATCTTTTTTATTGAGATATATTTGACACATAACATTGTGTAAGTTTAAGGTGTACAACCTATTGATCTCATGCATTTAAATTGCAGTATGATTGCCATTGTAGCATTAGCTAACACCTCAATCACATCAAAGAATGATTTCTTTGAGGTGGGGACAATTAAAGATCTAATCTCTTAGTAAGTTTAATGTTTATAATGCAGTTTTGTTGCCTATAATCACTGTACTGTGTGTTAGATCTCCAAGACTTATTTGTCTCCTAGTTGCCTGTATGCACCCTTAAACAATATCTATTTAGGAAGGCAATGAGGCAAAGAGACATGAAATAACTTGCCCAGGGTTCCCCATTTAGCAGGTGAATTTAACTCCAGAGTTGAAGTGTTCAAGCACTCTGCTGATACAGGAGTGGGATCAAGTACATTCTCATTCTGATTATGTGGCTTAATGTAATAAGCCTCATTTTCTTCATCTGTAAAATGAGGATATTGGACCATATCCATGATTCCCAACCTGTGACTGCCTTGGAGATGTGCTGCCCCATCTCCTTCAAAACAAGCTGCTCTGAGACACATTGTTGACGGACAGCCCCCAGCCACTGCCCCCATGAGCCTCAGGCCCTACCTACACCAGGCTGCTCCCAGCCTTTGACTGAGCATGGCAGGGGTGCTGGTGCTGGCCTAATGGGGACATCTACTAATGATGGCTCAGGGACTTCCCATCAGCTGGCCAAGCCTTCCCCAGAACTGCCCTGTGGCCTGAGGCTCTTCCTACCCACGCCTTCCTTCCCTGTCCGCATTGTGATCTGAAGGCTCTCCCAGCCTACTCTTGCCCACATCCCATTTATCCCTCACAGAAATTTCCCTCACTAAATCTTTTGCACATCTAATCCTGTCTTAGCATCTGCTACTCAGAGGATCAGAACCAACAACTTCCATCTTGGGTGGGAGGGTCAGGAAACTATTTCAAAGGGTCCAGAAACATCACATTCAATAAGCAGTGTCTTTAGATTCTAGGACTCTAGGTGTCACCTTTCTATGAACTGCTACTTTCCAAATGCATATGGATGACAAATATAATAGAGTGTTATTGAATTTGTAGCTACTTTAGTCACCGTGTGTGTTTTCAACCAGTGAATTTCAAAAGCATGATTGACAAAAGGGGCCTTTGTGCTTGAAAACGCTGGGAGCTACCTGGCTAGATGCTCACTCAGGGTCCCTCAGGCCTGACATCCTCTGTCCCTCGCAGGGGCAGGACAGTCAAGGGGTGCAGAGCGGTGCCGAGAGTGTGGGCTTTGGCCCTGGATGGACCTGGGTTTGAGTCCTTACTCTGCTTCCCACTAGCCGCATAAGCTTAGGCAACTTGTGTAACCTCTCCAAGTCTTTGTTTCCTCGTCTTTAAGATAGAAATCCTAATAGTGACTTCCATATGGTTTGGTTGTGCACATTAAAGAAGAAAAATGAATGTAAAGTACTTTGCCTGGTTCAGAGCGTGCTTCATGGAAGTTCATTGGAATTATTTCATTACTCATTCTAGGTTGATTTTGTATGTTCATCTTCAAGTTAACCAAAAGATTGTTTATAAATGTACTTCAGAGTCTTTAACTCTTACTTTATGGAACAGGGAATAGTATTTCTTATCTTCCTAAATTACCTGGTTCATCCTTTCAAAGAAATTAATCTCATGGTTAATGTACCCCTACTTCTTTGAAAGCTTAGACATTTGTAACCAACTGAGCTTTCACTTAATCATGTGGTTACCTTGCCCTTCCTGTTTTCCCCCCTGTGAAATTTCCTTTCATTGCTGTTTGTCCTTAATGCTCAGACTGGGCCGTATTAGCAGCATGAAGAATTAAGAAAGTTTATCATCCATACAACCCCACCTCAAAAAAGTAACTATTTCAGGCAGATGTATGTGTCTGAGGTTTAGGAGTCAAGCAGTTTGTGGAAGAATATAAATAATTGCTTGAGAGCTGATTTTTCAGTTGACCGCAAAAAGCCTTCTGGGGTGGTTCATTAGTGGCACAGGTGCAGGGGCAGCTGGTCTAATTAATGTGTTAGGAATCCCCATTCTTGACTTCTATTAAGGAGTAGAGAAAAGCTGTGTCATCTACCTGGATTACACAAAAAGACTAACCTGAGTCTGCATAACCAATAGGGATGCTGTCAGCTGAAGGTAATAAAGTACATGACTTCAGTGGCTTAAGCAGCAGTTTCTTTTTCTCACATAAAACAAAGTCAAGAAGCAGATGGTTGCTAGTTATCAGCTTAACAATGTCTGTGCTTATCTCCTTGAGATTCTTTTGGCCTTTCATTTGTTGCTACCAAATGGTTATAGGCATTCCAAACCTCACGCTCAGTCAAGGCAAGAAAAAGGAGGAAGGAGAGGGGATTAAACAATGCCAGCAGATCCCCAGCAGACCATCAGTATGAGTAGATCCTGCACTTCTGTCTCATTGTCTGGAACTGTGCACGTGGCCCCCACCTAGCTACAAAGGAAGCTGGGAAGTGAAGTATGTTATCTGGGGATCTTGCTCTGCTGGACACAGGATTCTATTTAGTAAGGGAAAGTGGAGAAATTATACTGAGCAGGCAAACAACACAATTTGCTCTCGGAGGCAAGCCGAGGAATGTTACTGATATTTGTCTTGGATCCACATTTTTTTATTTTCATGGGAAGAAAGAGAGGAGTAATAAATGTTGTATTGAATACATTGGTGATCAAAATACATTACAGTGAACTTCCAAGAGGGGTCCACTATGTTCTCCCTATTTAAACTTACACTATATTGAAATATTTATAGTATAACTTAGAAATCATATTTTTAGTCATGAAGAAGTTTTTGCTGTAATAATGTCATGGCAGTTTGATTTACCTGCACTAACAAAATTATACAATATAACAGAGATCCTCATGAAATTGCCTTGATTTCTCTGAAACAATGAGTTACATGTAGGGAAAGTACATCCTGGAATCTGAGGGGCAGTTGTGATTCACTGAAATTAGTTGTCTCCAAATTCATAACTTAATTTTAAGCTTTAAAAAAGATTCAAACTACACCAGGAGCTTAAGCAGAATATAAATAGATCTTAGAGTCCTGAGGTGTGCAATATAAAATAGGCCATGTCTCAGGAGTTTCTTATGAAGATGTCTGCAATGTGAACTTTTGGACCCTGATTCTGCAAAAATCACCCATCTTAAGAACTAGGACTAGGTAAAAGGTGAAAGTTGGGAAGTATCTGAGCTGTTTCTCATTTGTATGGTATTTAACTACTTGCATCGCAGAAATTACAATGGAAATATGTAGTTTTCATTTCATTTATATTTTAAATATTCCTTGAAGATTAATTATATGCTCATCATAGGTAAAATAAATATAAATATTTGACTTGTAGCATATATTTACATTACCTATATTTTCTCCTCCTCCCTGATATCTTTAATATGTTTAAATTGTTTGGGCTTCATATTATCCTTTAAAAAATTAGTGATATTTGAAAACTGTGTTTTTCTTGGAAAACTTGAAATCAATAGAAAAGTAAAAAAGAAAACCTCCAACTACTTAAGACAAATTTGTCTGTTTTGGTTGTTTCAATCCTGATGACCATTTGGTGCAGTGTTTAAGCTGGATTTATACACAGATATATGGTGATGATATGTGCCTGGGACATATAAACATCTCCCTAAATCTGGGCAAATAAAATCATGTTCCAACTTGAACTGACGCATTTGGTGAGAGCAGTCAATTTACGGGCCAATTTGAAATGGGAATGAGATTGGGGAGGAGAGACAAGAGGAAGCTAGAAGAGGCATTTCATCATTTATCACATTATGACTACACCTGGTACCTCATTAATTTAATGTAATACATACATGTGTTAATATATGTAAATACATATATTTAAGTTAAATGACATAACAGGATACAGAATCAGAATTTGGGCTTCCTTATCCTTATACTAATGAGATCTCCCACTAAAAATGGATGTGCAGATCATGCAAATGAACTGCAAACACATTTGGCTAAAAAGCCCCCTTTTTATATTTTCATATTTTGTGTGTATGTGCTTGAGGATATGTTGAGGAAATAGAACTATTTTAAAATAATGCCCGTATTTCTTGCTTTGCTTTCCCTCCCTCCCTCCCTCCCTCCCTTCCTCCCTTCCTTCTTTCCTTCCTTCCCGTTAGGGGCAAGGAGATTCAGTGTATGGACTTTGAAATCGGACAGATCTGGATTTGAATCTTGGGTCTGCCCCTCACTAGTCTTGGGACTCTAGGCAATTTTTTAAAACTTGCTATTCCTCAGTTTCTTCCCCTATAAGGTTGAAGTAAATGCACTTGTCTCAGTGTTATTTTCTGCATAATGGTCCATTTAGTCTTGATTCTACTGCAGTAACAAACAACTCCAAAAATTTTGGTGGCCTCCATACACAATTTTATTTCCTATCCAAGCAAAGTCTGTTGTAGGTCTGGGTGACTCTAGGGCTTAGTATTCCGCATTGCCTCAATTTTATGGCACTTGTATATTAACATCTTGCCTCATCATCATGGCAATTAAATACTTCAGCCCTTTTAAAGTGACACATACCATTTCTGCTTTTTTTTTAACTATAAACAGTTCCCTGGAAATGCCTGACCCCAACAAGGTGGAGAAATGCAGTGTTTCTGTATGCTGATTATGGAGGGAGAACCAGAAATGTTGGTAAGCAGCACTAATATCCCCAGGCTGCCTTCCTTATCTCCACATTTTCATGTGCTCTTTCCTGCACACAGAATCTACTCACCCTTCCCCAAGTAGACAGCCTGGTGGTTCCATCTCTCTCAGAGTCCAGGATGAAGAATACTTCAGATCCAGATGCTGCTGTTGTTGACCCAGAGCCCTAAGATATAAAATTCATGAAGTGGCTCATACCTGGCACAGAGCAAACTCATTATGACTAGTAGTCAGTGACAGTAGGTTGATAACAGCAGTAGTGGCAGTATTTTTTCAATTATGTTATAACATAACAATATCTTCTTCATCAAGACATTTTGATAGATCAGGAGCTCCTATTGTTTCGGCAGCTGAGTATCCATCCCCCTTCTTAGGGAATTTCTCTTTTCATCTCAGTCTGTGTGTTAGATGGGACTGCTCTTGTCCTCCTACCACTAAGGGTGGGTGTATGACCAAGGCCTAAAGAATCAGTTCACTCTTACTGGCCACGGAGATAGGACCAGAGATGGGTGCTTTACTTAAGCCTGTTCAGGAAGACTCAATCCCAGGACTTCCACTGGGCATATGAGGGGAAATCCCCACTTTTTCTCTATTAGGGTTATTGAGAGGATAAGATGAAAGTTGGCACCTGCCAAAGGTCATCTTGTGACCTAAGTGAGAATCTTCCGGAAATGATGTCAAAGAAGGAATGTCAAGAAGTAGTAGGAATGGTTTCTCCCAATAGCATTTGAACCCCTAGATTCAGCCAAGTTTTGCTCTCTGGAATTTTCAGTACCTTGAACCAATAATTTCTCCTTTGGTTACCTTGGGTTGATTTGAACTGTGATACTTGTAGTGGTGTATTGCAAAAATGACCATAAATTCTTCCCCTCCATGTTTTCATACCCACTTACCGAACAACTCTGAGGGCCTTTCCACACTGACTTTGGGCCTAGTCTTGTGATTTGCTTTAGTTAAAAGATGCTTACAAACATGGCACAGAAGATGTTTGAAAACCATGTGTGCAGCCAAGCTTGTCCTTTTTTGATGCTCTTCACATGCCTCATCACTGCTGCCATGTGAATAAGCACAGGTCACCTCCTTGCTGCTTAATGAGAGATCAGATGGAGAACAGCGGTCTCACCTGAGCCATCTTAGATTAGCCAGCCCAGCAAACTCACTAACTGACCACAGATATGTGGTAAAGCCCAGCAGAGATTAGCCAAGCTTTGTCCAGACCTGAAAATCTTCCCAGCAGAATCATGAGCCAAATAAATTATTGCTTTGTAAGTTACTAAGATTTGTGATGTTTTATTATGCAGCAAGAGGTAACTGATACATTTGCCATCCAAAGAGTACTACTTATCACATCAACAAAAATGTTATGGCAGTTCTTTTATATTTTCTCTAGCCCTCCTTAAAACATACCAGTCTGTGCTATCTTAATGAGCATGTAAGTAGGTACTCAAAAACCATTTCCTAAATAAGTTCTTCAAATGAACAGAGGAATTTGAGAAACAATGTCTTAACTCAGAGAATTGATTATAATGCTGCTATTTTAGGCATTACGGAAAAGCTACAGAGAAACCGAGTATCTTTTCATACACTTATTGACCATTTGCAATCTTCTTTTGGGAAGTTCAGATATTTGCCCATTTTTCTTGTCAGGGGGAATTGTTTGTCTTACTGAGTGGTGAGAACTCTTTATGTATTCTAGATGCTAGTCCTCTGTCAGATATAAGTATTGTGAATATTTTCTTCAAATCTGGAGCTTGCATGATTTAATTTTCTTAATGGTGTCTTTTGAACAGTAAATTTTATACTTTTCATAAAGTCTAATTTATCAGTGTTTTAGATGGTTAATGATTTTTTATGTTTCATTTTAGAAATTTTTACTTAACTTGAGGTCACAAAGATTTTTTCCTATGCTTTTTACTGAAAATTTTATTGTTTTAGCTCTTCACATTTAAAGCTGTGAATCATATAACTTAACTTTTATATTTGGTGTGAGATAAAGATCAGGGTTTATCTTCCTTCCTTCTTTCCTTTCTTTGCATATGAATGTCTAATCACTCTAGTACTGTTTGTTGACAAGACCATCCTTTGCTCACTGAATTATCTTGTCATCTTTGCTGAAAATCAATCGACCATGTAAGTGTGAATCTATTTCTGCATGCTCTATTCTGTCCCATTGATCTCTATTTGTATGCTTATGCTAATACCACACCATCTTGATTCTGTAGCATTAGAGTAACTCTTGAATCAGGTAATGTACTCTTCTAAGATGTTTTTTCTTTTACAATTGTTTTTATTTTTTAAAATTGCTATTCTAGGTCATTTCCATGTAAACTTTAGAATTAGCTTGTTAATTTGTTAGAAAATCCTGATGGAATTTTCATATGGTTTGCATTTAATTTATAGTTCAATTTGGGGAGAATCAACATGTCAATGATATTGAGTCTTCAAGTCCACAAGTATGATATAGCCTTCCATTCATTTAGGTCTTTTTTTACTTTCTTTCAACAATATTTTCCAGTTTTAAGAATACAGATTTTTCAAAACTTTCATTAAATTTATTAAGTATTTTTATGTTATTATAAATGAAACATTGAAAAGATTTTTGCTTATATATAGAAATAGAATTAATTTTTGTTCCATTTTGGTAACTTGTGGCTCTAAAAGAATTTACCTATTTCACTTAAGTTGTCAAATTTATTGTCATGAAGTTATAGTAATATTGCCTTATTATGCTTTTAATATCTGTAACATCTAATATTGGTGATGTGTGTCTTCTCCCATTTTTTTCCTTGATCAATTTAGTTAGATGATTTCAATTGTATTAATTTTTTTGAAGGGCTGGCTTTTGGTTTTACAGACTTTCTTTACTGCTTTTATGATTTTTCTTTCTCCCTCCCTCTGTCCCTTCTTTTTCCTTTCCTTTCATTTTCTTCCTTTCTTTCTTCTCCTTTCTTTTTTTTTTTTGGTTTCAACTGTTGTTTCTATTATTTTCTCCCTTCTACTTCCTTTGTATTTGATTTATTCTTCATTTGTAGCATCTCAAGGTAGAAACTTAGAATATTGATTTGAGACCCTTCTTATTTCCTAATATAAGCAATCAAAGCTATAAATTTCCCTCTAAGTGCTCATTTAACTGCACCCTACTCATTTTAATATTATGTTATTTTCATTTTTATTAAGTTCAAAATATTTTCTATTTTTCCTTCTTATTTTTTCATTGACCCATGGGTTATTTAGAAGTATATGTTTCATTTCCAAGTATTTTGGTGTTTTGCAGGTTTCTATCTGCTATTCATATCTAATTTAATTCTGTTGTGATTGGGACACATATTCTATAGTATTTAATCCTTTTAAATTTGTTGAGACTTGTTTATGGCACAGGTATACTTTATCTCAGTGAATGTTTTTCAAATCTGTAGCTTTACCTTTTTTTTCGACTTTTGGTTTTTGGTCTTTTTGGTCTACTTATTCTATCAATTACTGAGAGAGGGAGTGTAAAATAGCCAACTATAATTGTGGATTTCTGAATTTATTTCTTTAGTTCTGTCAGGTTTTTGCTTCATATATTTTGAAGCTTTGCTATTAGGTACATAAAAATTGGGATTGCTATGTTATTTTGATGAATTGACCCTTTTTATAGGAAATGTTCATTTTTACTATTGGCAACATTTCTTGTTTCAAAGTCTACTTTATCTGATACTAATATACCTCCTATAGCTTTTTTTAGTAGTGTTTCATGTTATATTTTATTACTCTTTTACTTTCAACCTATCTGTGTCTTTATGTTTATAGTACATTTCTTATAAACAGTATATAATTGTGTCTTGATTTAAAAATTTTTCTTATTTATTCATTTTTTTATTGAAGTATGGTTGATATACAATCTTATATTAGTTTCAAGTATACAACACAGTGGTTCAACAGTTAACCCACATTATTAAATCCTTGCCCCCACTTGTTCAATTACACCTATCAACATAGAAAGATGTTACAGAATCATTGGCTATATTCTTCATGCTCTCCTACCATCCCTGTGACCAACTTATATTATAATTGAGAATTTCTGTGCCTCTTTATCCCCCTCACCCTCTCTACCTACCACCCCAACCCCTTCCCCATGGTAACCACCAGTCACTCCTCAGTGTCCATGAGTCCTATGCTATTTTGTTCATTTTGTTTTGTTTTGTTTTGTTTTTATATTACATATATAAGTGAAATCAGACGATATTTGTTTTTCTTCACCTGGCTTATTTCATTTAGCTTAATACCCACTAGGTCCATCCATGTTGTCACAAATGGCAGGATTTCTTTCTTTTTTAATGGCCAAACAATATTTTATTATGTATATGTACCACCTCTTCTGTATCCATTCATCTATTGATGGGCATTTTGGTTGCTTCCATATGTTGGCTATTGTAAATAATGCAGCAATAAACTTGGGTTGCATATCTCTTTTTAAATCAGGGAATTTGCGGGGGGGTAAGTTCCCAGAAGTGGAGTTGCTGGATCCCGTGGTATTTCTGATCTTTTGGGGAGCCTCCATATTGTCTTCAACAATGACTGGACCAATCTACATTCCCACCAGTGGTGTAGGAGGGTTCCCACATCCTCACCAGTCCTTGTTATTTCTTCTCTTGTTGATACTAGCCATTATGACTAGTGTGAGGTGATATCTCACTGCAATGTTGATTTGCATTTCCCTGATTATAATTATGTGGAGCATCTTTTCATGTGACTGTTGGCCATCTGTATTTATTTTTTGAAAAAAATGGCTGTTCAGGTCCTCTGCGTATTTTTAAATCAGGTTGTTTTCTTTTTAGTGTTGGACCATATGAGTTCTTTATATTTTGGATGTCAACCCCTTATCAGATAAATCATTTACAAATATATTCTCTCATACGGTAGTTGCATTTTTGTTCTGCTGATGGTGTCCGTTGTTGCGCAGAAGTTTTTAGTTTGATGCAGTCCCACTTGTTCATTTTTTATTTTGTTTCCCTTGCCCAGGGAGGTGTGTCCAGAAAAAAATTGCTCATGCTTATGTTAAAGAGATTTTGACTATGTTTTCTTCTAAGGGTTTTATGGATTCATGTCTTACATTTAGGCCTTTGATCCATTTTGAGTTTACTTTTGTGTATGGAGTTAGATAGTAATCCAGTTTCATTCTCTTGCATATAGCTGTCCAGTTTTCCCAGCACCAGTTATTGAAAAGACTGTATTTTTCCCATTGACATATTCATGGATCCGTTATCATATATTAATTGACCATATATGCATTTGTTTATGTCTGGGCTTTCTGTTCTGGTACCAGTACCATACTGTTTTGGTTACTATAGCTTTTTAGAATAGCTTGAAGTCAGGGAGAGTAATACCCCCACCTTTGTTCTTCTTTCTCAAGACTTCTTTGGCTATTTGGAGTCTTTTGTGGTTCAATATGAAGTTTAGGATTATTTGCTCTAGTTCATTAAAAAATGCTGTTGGTATTTTGATAGGGATTGCATTGCATCTGTTAATTGCATTGGGCAAGATGGCCATTTTGACAACAGCAATTCTTCCTATCCATGAGCACAGGATATATTTTCATTTATTTGTGTCTTCTTTAATTTCTCTCATGAGTGTCTTACAGTTTTCAGAGTCTTTCATCTCCTTGGCTAGATTTATTCCTAGGCATTTTATTCTTTTTGATGCAATTGTGAATGGAACTGTTTTTTCCTGATTACTCTTTCTGCTAGTTCTTTTTTAGTATATAGGAATGCAACGGATTTCTGTGTATTAAGTTTGTATCCTGAAACTTTGCTGAATCCAGTTGATTTTTTGGTTTTAGTCTAAAAATCTCTTCCCTTTGATTGGCCTGTAACTCATTTGTAGTTCATGTAATTATTTATATTGCTGAGTTTATGTCTATAACCTTCTTGCCATTCATTTTCTGTTTGTCTCACCTGCTTTTGGTTCCCCTTTTCCTCTTGTCTTCTTTGGGATTAATTAAATAGTTTATTTTTTTGTATTTCATTTTATCTTCACTATTAGTTTATTGTCTATAAATGTTTGTTGTACTTTTTTGCTTAAGGATTAGAGAATACTTCCTTAACTCATCACATACAAGTAGAATTAATAATATACCTATTCACATATGTTGTAAGAAACTTTTAATATTATATATTCCTGTTACCACCTTTTATCTTCTTTTCTGTTATTGTTATATACTTTACATCGATAAATTTATAAATCTTACACTACATTGATATTAGTTTTACTCTAGCCACTTATCTTTTAGAGAAATTAAGCACCAAAATACCCATTCTTATACAAATTAGCTCATGACTAGTTGAGTGCCATGGGTTGATTTCCTTACATCTGACTAACTGAATTAATTACTGTCCAAGGAGGATAGATTTATTCTTAGACCACTCAGGCATACAGAAGCACTAAACTGGGCACACTCTTCTTGAAGCACATGGAATTTTTAGGAAAGAAACAGGAAACATGAAGAAAAAAATTGTGTTTTGTTTTGAAGGGGAGAGGAAGTAATTGATATAGTCTAGGCAACCAGCAGTGGCCACTGGCTCAAGTTATTTCCTTAATGATTTTTGAGTCTGGCTCCACTATTTCAAACTGAACTAAAAAATGGGCTGAAGACTTTAACGGACACCTCACTAAAGAAGATATGCAGATGGAAAATAAGCATACGAGAAGATGCTCCACATGTCATCAGCAAAATGCACATTCAAACGACAATGAGATACCAGTACACACCCATCAGCATGGCCCAAATCCAGAACACTGACACCACCAAATACTGGCAAGGATGTGGAGCAATAGGTATTCTCATCCATTGCTAGTGGTAATGCAAAATGATACAACCACTTTGCAGGACAATTTGGCAGTTTCTTATAAAAGTGAACATACTCTTACTATGTAATCCCACAATTTTGCTCCTTGATATTTACCCAAAGGAGTTGAAAACTTATGTCCACACAAAACCTGCTCATGAATGTTTATAAGAAGCTTTATTCATAATTGCCAAAACTTGGAAGCAACCAAGATGTCCTTCAGTAGGTGATGCATAAGTAAACTGTAAAATATCTAGACAATGGAATATTACTTATCACTAATAAGAAATGAGCTAACCATGAAAAGGCATGGAGGAAACTTAAATGCATATTACTAAGTGGAAGAAGCCAATTTGAAAAGACTACATGCTGTAGGATTCCAACTATATAACATTCTGGAAAAAGCACAACTATGGAGATAATAAAAAGATCAATGGTTGCCAAGGATTAGGGAGAGGGATGAATAGGCAGAGTACAGAGGATTGTTTTTAGGGCAGTGAAAATACTCTGTATGATACCATAATGATGGGTGCATGTCATTATATATTTGTCTAAACCCATTGAATGTACAACACCAAGAGTGGACCCTAGTGTAAACTACGGACTGTGAATGATGATAATGTGTCAACTTAGCTTCATCCACTGTAACAACTGTACCATTTTGGTGGGGGAAGCTGATAATGGGGGAAACTCTGCATGAAGAAGGGTAGGGGTATATGGGTAATCTCTACCTTCCCCTCTGTTTTACTGTGAACCCAAAACTTCTCTGAAAAAATAAAGTCTTTAAAAACTGAATTCTTTCTGCTTCTTTCTTTCTCCTCCCCTCCCTCTTTCCTTGCTTCCTCCCTTCCTTCTTTTTTTTTTTTTGGCTGATGCTCCAAAAAGCCAAAAGCCAAACAACTAGACATAGTTTCACTGTATAGTAAGATGTTACTTTCCTCATCCTAAGCTTGCAAATTAGGTAGACAAACACCAGTTTTGCAACCCTAGGCCCTATGCCCCCCTTAAGAAAACAGTGTTTAGGATGAGAAGGGTGAACTACCAGGGTTCTGAGGGCAGAATCACAAGCAGCTAGTCAGAGGAGGTGGTGGCCTCTGTCATGAGAAGTTTAGATGGATGTCCCCAGAGGGGAAATCTCTGAGGAACCTACAAAAGTACCCCCTGAGGGAGAAAAAGGTGTAATCTGACATGAAACTTATTGTGTCCCAGGATGGGCCCTTTGGGCTTTGAGTTGCTTCACCAAATGGAGAAACCTCTGCCCAAGTCAGTGAATGGAGAAGTGAGGAGCCCTTTCATTTAACCTGTTCTTTTCACTTAAGGACTCTCTGGTCTTTGTTTTAAATCTTCTCTGGGTTTTGTTGACTTTTTATTTCTTAGCTTTTCTGCAGAGGCAAATATTTTCCTCCCTAATGACCATATTCTTCTCACATGAAATTTTTTTCTCGGTAGACAGCTAGCAAAATCCATTCAGTATCTCTCTTGGCTATTATTTATTTTGGATGATATTGTTGATGTTATTTTTATATCTCTAGGGGTTTACCACCCCTCTCCCAAACATGGTCTGTTGAAGAGATTTTAAAAATACCAGTTACTAAGAAGTGCTCATAGAGGTTTTACATGTCTCTCCCAAATATCAATTTGTTATGTGCATTCTAATAATCCCATTATGCTTGCTTTCACTTCTGCCAAGGAATTAGAAATTAAAATGTTTGGGATGAGGTCTAGTTTGTTCTGTGGAGTGATTAGGAAGTTCAGTGGTTTGGATCCTAGGATGGGAAGGCATGAAGAATTGATATGCAGCCAGGACACACTAGTATCAGACTTAAGGTGTTAAAATGCCTCTATACTAGTTGGTAATAAATAGGCACTGCCCCAAACCCACATTGTCTGGCCCCTTGGTTCCCCTGGACTTCCCCAGCAGCTAAAGGGTTTAGCCTGGCATGCCTGGCACCCCTGTTTGGTACCTGGTGCAGTGTTAGCTGATTAATATCATGAGTATCACCCCTTGGTGAAAGGACTGGAAAGGAATTACTGCTTGATTGGTGTTTCTAGAAGAATCTTGGAAAACTGGACATAATAATAGTAGTGGTTAACATCTATTGAGAACTGTTCTAAAGGTTTTATACATACTAACTCAACCAACACCATCAGCAATTATTATTATGCTGTAGCTATTATTATTATTATCCCCATTTTGCAGATGGGGAACCAGGGCCCACGTCAAGTTATTTGCCTAAGGTCACAAAACTAAGTGGTGGAGTTTGGAATTTGAACTCAGGCTGACTGCAGAACCAGTGCCCTTTTGTAAGTATCCTCACGGCTTTGACCTTGTGAGTCTCTAAGCAATAAACATTTATTGGGCTTCTGCCACATACAGCATTGTGTAAAACACTGTGGGCAAAATAAAGAGAAGTAAGACCTACATCCTGTCTTTGCATTGTTTATCATGTAGTAAATTCAGTCAAGCTCCTCCTCTCCTGGTCTGGATGACACAAGTCCTACATAATCCCTGTCCACGTCAGGGAGACCATTTGGTGGGCAAAGTCCAGAAGAAATATTTGGTATATAGGACTCTTATTTAATGGTATTCATTGAAGATTAAAAGGGCAATATTTTCGTATTTTCATGTTGCTTTCTAGGACAAGAGAAATAGCTTTTGAGTATAGAAATTTTTGCTTTTCACACTGAGATAGAAGTTTGTGGTAATGTTTTTCATAAATAAGAATTTAGAATTAGATCAACTTGACCACCAACCAAATGGATCTGAATATAAGATAGTTTCTGCTGCAAAGCTATTGCAACACTCAGAATTTCAGAATGAGATACATGTGTGTTTTCAGAAAAAAGTCATGTCATTTGTATAACAACATAAAGCATATTTAAGGTAAGTATGATTTGATCCTGTAATAAAATTTCTTGTGTTAATGATGAGATTTGATAAGAAGGCAATGTCCTCTAAAAGCAAATTCTATTTTATCCTAAATTCAGTTAAGTTGCTGTGACAATAATTAGTGTGATATGTTATTAAAGGCATCCGTGCAATGACAGAATGTGTGAAGTGGTCTCCAAACACATACTATTGGCAAAAGTTTTTCTGTCAAACATCGAAGAGACATTTTCATGACATTTGAGAAATGGAAGTCAGGAAACCAGAACTAAAATAATCTGCTTTGTTCTTTGAGATAAGAACTCATGGCGGTTCAGGTTCCCCAGTTCGTTTCAAATGGCTGGTCTTGATGTACTTAGGAAAAGTTCAGCCTCTTCTTGACCATTACACCGTACTGTCTTCCAGTGCAACTTACCTATTTTTTCTTAAGGAAAAAAGCATAAACAAAATGGTATTTTAAATAGAAGATTTAAAGGGCAAAACAAACAGATGGTTTATGTATATTCAACAACAATTGGAAACAGGATAACGAGCTCTAGAATTTGATTTTAAATCTTGGGTTCATCCCTTAATAATAGTTAATTAAGTTAATTAGCCACTCTGGGACTCAGTTTTACCTAAATAATGGGAGCAAAATAGTATTTATTTCAATAGTCTTTATATTGATTAAGACTATATATATAAAAAGTATATATATATACACACACACGATTATACATATATAAGCATTTTATACATATATAAGAGCTCATATGTACATTTATGTAATTAATTGTAACATATATGTAAATAATTGTAGTATTCATTGTTACAAATCTGCCAGGTTTTATAAGAATGTGTTATAAACTCTGGTTTAATGTCCTAAAATGTTGTTCCACTTGGGGGAGGTTTAAGGGAACTGATCTTGAGGCTGAAGGCTGACAGGGCTGTGAGGCCACAGAAAGAGGTTGACAAGTACAGCTGGAATTCAGTTGAGGTTTATTGAGTGGATCTTAACCTACAGAAGCTTGTCTGTGTGTCTGCAGGAGATTAGATCTCTGCAACTCTTTGGGTTTAGGAAGACTAATTTATAGAGGCAAGGGGAACAGGACAGCCACTTGTGTTGCAATGGAGCAGGGGCCAATATCTGAGTATTCTGGCTGGAATTTAGAGCAAGTCTTGCCCCAGGGAACAGGGTTAATTGTTCCAAGCTGGATATCATCTAAGGAATACTTGTGTGCAGTTGTAAAGGTGCTCCTTCAATGGACAGGAAGATTTGACAAAATAGTGTTATTTTTGCTGACAGACAAATATGAACTTGATGTATCTGCTTCTTTGACACCTTAAATTATTGTATTTTTTTTTCAGAAAAAATAGTTTAGGATTTTCTACTTCCATTAAAAAACCCCAGATTTAACTGTGAGGGGCTAACTGCTTTATATAATTTGAATTTAATTTTGGAATTCTGAAAAACAAAGGTTGTCATTTCATCTATATATTTTGCATATATCTGTAGATAGCAAATTAAAGCACAATCCAAGGAGGACTTTTTTTTCTTGTTATAGCAAAAGGATCTAATGTGTAGCTATAATGCTTCAACATTGTAATTAGTTTTCTTTAAAGGCTGTATATTTTGGATATGAAATACATCTACTATGCCATTTTTTATCTCTATTAAATCAGGTTCTCCATTAATATGATGAAAATTATGAATCCTCTCTCCACCCCAGGAAAAATGTACATACACACCCAGTTTTGAATGTAGTTTTTAGGGACTCATGAACCTCATAAAGCCCAACCATGGACTCTGCCCCCAAACCTCCAGTTTCAGGAAGAGTTTCATGGATTCCAGAATAAGTACTCCACTCTTTTGTGACTCAAGAGAATAGTTCTCTGATCTGGCCATAGTGTATTGTTAAATGTTTCATGCAACAGTCTTTTTTGAGTGAGGAAGATGATTAAGATTTACAGAAAAAACTCACCTACAATTCAAATCTCCTAACTGACCCTTTCCCTACCATCCCTCCCCCATAATCAAACTTTTTTTCTTTCACATTGATTCATTCAACTAGTATTCACTGAGTACCTAATATGGGCCAGGTAATGTGCTAGGTGTTGGAATACATTGACATGTAATACATGGTCCCTGCTTTCCAGTGGAGAGATGAATGGGTAAATAGGTAAATCACAATATAATGTGATAAATGCTATAATAAAGATGTTAAATGTTACAGGAATACAGAGGAAGTAAGGATATAAAAAGCTTTGATCAGTCAATAGCAGCAATATTTTTAAATGTTCAGTTTGTTAAATGTTTAATAATGGATCAAATTCTAAGTCAAGTTGATTGTGGGTAAATAAAAACTAAATTACTTTCCAGGTGCAATAGTTTAAAGAATGCATATTGGTAGACTAGTTACTAAACTACAAAATTAAAATATTTAAAAAATGGTAATCACAGAGGGCCTCTTCCCAATGTCAAATGCAATCGATCACTTTTAGGGAAGTCATAGTTCAAGTTCAGAGCATGCTGAAAAGAGGAGAACTAGTTTTCCTCAATCTATCGCCTGAAAAAAGCATTTTCCTGGAAAGATTTAGAATATAGCTTTCATCAAGGTTGTAGCAGTTCATATTTTACTCCTGAGAACATGGCAAATGAATAAAACATAAGAAAACTTGAATGACAAGCTTGTCTTTAAGAAATTTTACTGGTAACAACACAAGTCCTGGAACTCAGCTTTTAAATGTCATTTCCTTTGTCATGTGTGAATCCTGCAAAGACAGAACCACTTGCTCCAGGCAGGGTTTCTTTAACACCCTGTGCTTCCTCACAGTATCATAATTCATTTTGGCCTCTGTTCCCTCAAGAATGTGAGGTAGGAAGACCAGCCCCTCCTGCTGCGGACCAGGAGACAGGGAGGCTGCTTAAAAATCTGTGTCACCTGACAGCACAGGGCCTGAGAGCAACGGAAAAGGGCTTAGCAAACCTGACCATGAGGGAATGAGGTGTGTGTGTCCATCAGTTCCTCACACGAAAGGCCCGTATTCTCAATCTTAATTCTTTTCAGAGGACTGGGCATAGGAAGGACTTGGCATAGTATTTTGTGGGCAGAAGTTCAGGTGGCCTTAAGAGAAATTAATTAATTAGACTCTATGTCTTAGTTCCTGCTAATTAGAAAGAGTTGCCAAGAAGAATTAAAGTGCAATTTGTAGCTCATTTTGACTGTCCTTCCTCATGACCCTACCCGAGCTAAAAGGTGAAAGTGAAAGGGAGGAGAAGAGCCAGATGTCAGGAGACAGCCTGGAAATGACCTTGGATCCCAGTAGGACCCAGAGAGGACCTCGAGGGAGCAGCCCCAGGAAGAGCACCAAGGGGCTCCTGAGGTGAAGAGGCTGACACTAACGCCCAGCCCTGGGTGCTGGGGAGCTGGGGAGCTGGGGAGAGGGAACCGGGAGGCCCCCGAGGACTCGGAGGAGGCTGGTGGGAATGCTGGGGGAGGCAGGCCTGCGGCTGACCCTAACCCTCACATCCTGGAGCTGGGGGCAGGCTTACAAATTGCTTAAGACATGGGGGCAACAATTCAGTGTGGGGTGCGTGGAGTGTGCTGTTGAAGAGACCTGGGGAAGAGGCAGGTGGGAGCCCTCAGGGCCAAGTTCAAGGTAGACCCGAACTCGTAGAGCCTCAGGCATTGTGTCCCACCTGATCACAGCCACTATCCTGTGCTGTGGGCTTGACAGGAACAACGGTTACAAGTGGGTAAAATGAAAGGTCAGAGAGATCAGGGTCACCTGCTGGTCGTTAGTGGCTGGCCAGCGGATCCCGCGCTCTCACTACCTTTGGCGGGACTGGCGCCGTCTGCCCGCCTGGCGACCCGCCGCCAAGTCTCAGCCTTGCGCTCAAGTGGGGGAAGTGTGGGCACGGACATTTTCTCAGTGTTTCAGCCACGGGTCACCCGCTGCCGCTTGCTGCCCTCCTAGAGAGCGGGGACGCCAGGGTCGAAAGAGCAAAAAGCTGAAGGCTGGGTTACACCGGCGGGCGCCGAGGGGGCCTTTCTGAAGAAAGTCCTGGTTTTGCCGTGGCCAGATTTCTCAGCCTTCTCTGTGCTTGTACCCGAGTTGGCACAACCCCAAACGCAGCTAAATGGTCTGGACAGCATCGCCCCCGACTCGTAGGGCGCTGGCATTTTTTCAAGGCAGCGATTGCCTGGTGACCACGGAGGCCAGCCCGACTCCAGGAAGCCCCGGTTGCGCTCCTGGCATCGTCCTGAATGTACCCTTGGGAATTGCAAAGCATCGGGTGCTCCTGACCCCGAGGGGTCGTTGGGCGGCCTCCCCTTTCCTCCAGTTAGCTCCCAACCCTTACCGTGGGTGCCTCTAGCTAATAAAGTGGCTTTCTCCCTCTCCTTCTCCCCATTTCCCAGCCAGCTGATTGCAAACCGCGGACCCGCACAAGATGAGTAGGCTTCCAGGGAGGGAGATCTGAGAAGGGTTCGCTCGGACATTAAGTCATTCAACAAACATAGTTTGAGTTCGTGCCCTCATCGAGGCGCGGGACAGAGTGGAATGGGACACCGGTCTCAGCCTCGTGGGGAGACAGACGCACGAATAAATGCGACAGGAGGATGTGCCGGGGTAGGCAGATCTGCTGGAGTACTTAGCGGTCTAAGACTTCATGAAAAGTGCGCAGCACACTCTCCCCTCGGCTTTGGCATTGGCGGCAAGGCCTTCTTGAGGCCGTCCGCTGGACGGGGAATCGCGCCCGAGAGCCACAGGCGGCCGGTCCCACCCTTGCGTGCCCAGGCGTGCCCTCCAGTGGAACTTCCCCAGCGAAGGGGCTGAAGGCTGGCGGCCCGGGAGACTGTGGCGCGCTCACGACTCCCGAATCCAGCGTTTGCCCGGGTTGTCTCTGTCGCCCCCACCTGGAGGGGCACCTGCTTGGCGAGGACCCAGCTGAGGTCCTGCCCGACGCCAGTCCGGGCGGAGCAGCACCGGCCGCGAGCCTCCGCCCGGCACCTCCCACCGCCTGCTTCGCCCCTCCTCTCTCCCGCTCGCGCGTCCTCCGCCGCAGGTTCAGTCCCCGCGGGGACCAGGAGCACGGGGACCCCAAGCGCGGCGGCGGTCCGCGTCCTTGCTCTCCATGCCCCTGCAGCCACCGGCTCCTCTCCGGGCGACCGCGGCGGGCTGACTGGGCATGCCCAGCAGCGGGGCGGCCGGGCGCCGCGGGAGCCAAGCGCATGCACTCGGTGGGCCAGGCGCCGGCCGTCCAGGGGCGCGGCGCGCGGGCAGCCGCCCTCGCCGAAGCCCTGGCCAGTCTGGGCAGGACGCGGGCCAGGATGGCCTCCCTCACAGCCTACGGTAACAGGAGGTGGCAGGCTCCGGGGCAGCTGGGGCGGGCGGGGCCCGGGAGCCGTACGGGCCCCCTGGGAAACTTCGGGATTCGGCTCCGGGGAGCGGCTGGAAGGAGCCGGCTGCGGGGCGCGCTGGACTAGGGCCGGGGACAGATGCTCTACAGGCTTGGAGGCTGCCTGGAACCTGTAAGGGGGTGTTTGCAGAAAGAGTCGGTGGAGTAAAAACGCCCCAAATTTAGATGTCTGGGAGCGCCGGGGCGCCAGAAAAATTACATTCGCTTCAGACCACCCAGGGGAGGGGATACGGCTATTAAATCCTTTTTGAGGGGTGTGAGGCTTGGAGATAGGAGATCTGCGTTCACACAGCTTATCTTGTCCCTGACTGACCTTGGGCAAGTTGTTTAAACTTTTCTGTTCCTGTATTTCTCCATCTGTAAATTAGAGATGAGAACAGCTCTCTGACAGATGCTGTGGGGTTAAAATAATATGCACCAAAATATGTTTTTAATGAAAGAAAACCAGCTTGGAAATAAAAGTTCCATGGAAAGGCATTATTCCGCCCCCCACCCACCACCCTTTGGCTAAATAAATATACATTTTTATTATTTTTTAAAAAGCATTGCACAATTCCTAGCAAAACAAAATCACGTAATGAAGGCTTCTTTCTCAGCTAGAAATCTCAGGCTCTGGAGAAGGCAACAAGGCTTTTAATCAACATTTCTTTTTGTGTGGAAAAAGCAATTATCTTCAATTCTTTATCAGAGGTGCTGCCGAGATTGGGTTATAGGAGGCTGAAACTCCTTTCCCCTGGCTTGCAATCAGTTGCAGTAATAGTGTCTAGTTTCAGCGTTTTAAATGCAAAGGTAGTGAGCAATTGTTGGAGAATGTTCTTCAGGGACATCTCCAAGCCTGGGGTTGGTGGAAAGGCAATTGCTGCTTTTTGGTGTGGAGGCTTCTTTCTTCCCGTCAGTGATGTCCCCAGCTCATTTTCCCAAGGTTAAAGGGGTCAGTCCTTCTTGGCATCTAAATGGTTTAAAATGATCACTCAGGTGGCTCTGAGGGTTTGCAATTGATGCTTGTGAACAACTAACAAATTGTGAGCAGATTACAAATTGCGTACTAGTGGTCTTTTTTTTTTCACTCAGAGCATTTTCTGTTGGAATGTGACTTGTTCTTGCCCTGCAGCACATTTAACACACAACATTGTCATTCTTGTGTTACCATCTGGGGATAATTCAACATTCTGATGATGTTTAAGGCATATTCAAGTCAGAAAGCTATTTTTACACGTGTTCCTATCAGAGGGATCTAACTTATGGTTCTACATCATGTTAGCTTTCACATGCTGCCCTGTGGATACCATCAGTAATAGTTACTAAGGATCAGTTCTATAAATTTCTAGAAGCTTTAAGAGCTTAATTGGGCACCCAGGTGGAGAAAACGAAGTCAGAAGTGAAAATGTTTTTGAAAAGCAAATATATTTCAGTAATTAAAGGAAAAGGGTGGCAGATAATTTTTTTTGGCAACCAAGAATTACACAGGTTTCTCCTAGGAACTTTAAAAGGAACTGAAACAGATTTAAATAAATGTATCAGTTAGAATTTGTGCCATTTAAAATGTATTCTTGACATACTCTCCTCCCTCCCCCTTCTGTAAAGTGGTGAGTACACTTGGTCGCAAAGTGCACGGTAAATCTTTGGTCTGTAGTGAAGTGACCCAAGAGATAACAAGATAGGTTAGTCCCTTAGGGTTTTCAACCTAGGGAACAAGTTAAGGAAAAACGAATTTGAGCACATTCAGTATATTCCTCACCCGCTGGATGCTGTCAAGATCATTATCTGATGAGAGCTTGGCTCAGCTCTGGAACCTTCCACAAATCATCTCTCTGACAATCGAACTGCTTTAAAAAATGTCCTCTCCCAATTTTGTTGGATTTGGGTTTAGATATCATGATGAGGGATGATCTAAGGTTCTTGAGCCTGGAATTTGTAGGGTTCAATTTTTATATTCATTTGACTTATTTAATAAAGGCCTTAGTCCTATTTTTAGTACAGGGGCTGCAAGAGAATGAACAGTTATGCTACAGAGTGTGTGTTTTAGGTTCCTAAGAAGAGAGAGAAATTCGGCTTATATGCATTTCATTAGCAGCAGCCTCCGCTAAACCTCATTACTTCCCATCCAGATATGCATTTTTGATCCTATATTGGAACTTGCTCTTTCTACTTTTTTTACTTTCAGGCAACCATCTAGATTCATATATTCTAGAAATGTGAAACAAGATGAGGGTAATCAATAACTGTACTATGCCCTCTAATAAATATATGTTCAATGGATGATGCAATTTTAAAAGTTCTGGATTTTTAATGCCTCCAACTTTTGTGCTCACCACTGATTTTCCTTTACTTATCCTTTAAATGGTTTAAGTTCTTACCTGCTTTTAGTTCATTATATAACCATGTGCATGAGAACAACAATGGGCGACAAGTCTCTTTTAGAGAGAAATGACTGGCATTTGATTCGTTCTTAGGCATGCAACAGATGGCAGACAGGCCGTGTCCCAGGCTGAACCAGGAAGGAGCTTGTGTTTGGACCTGCCAGCCTGCCGTTGAATAGTCAGTCTTGGATCTAAGAAGGCACTGGGGATCCAAGGAGCGTATAGAGTACAGAGGGGGTTATTTCAAACAGGGAAAGCCTCTCTAGGAGATATTTGATTAGACACCTAAGTGAAGGAAAGGAACAAACCATTCCATTATGAGGGGAAAGAACATTCCTGGCAAAGGCCCTGGGGCACGAATGAGCTTCTGGCATTCAAGACTATCTAGCAGGTCAGTGTGGCTAGAGCAGAGAGAACAAGTAGAAGACAAGAAGCAAATGCAGTCAGAGCCAGTATTGTTCTTGTAACTCTTCTCCCCTCATTTTCTTCCTACCTCTCAAGTTGCTGGTTTGTGGAGCCTTGCTTCTTTATGGTGGTGTTTGTCTGGGTTCTGTCCTTGGCTTCATATTCTCACTGTCAACCAGGTGGATGACATTGATTAGACACTTACCAAATGCTTGACAATGGCCCCAAGTGCAGAGTCATTTCTTAATGGGAGGCCTCTAAAATGGGGTGACAAGGTTGTCTGCTGGGTTACAAATAGTAACAATGGCACTTCATGTGACTTAGTTGAATCTCACAATAACCTTTAAGAAATTGGTCTGGTGTTAGCCCCATATTTATTTAAAGAAATTGAGGCATAGGTAAGTGGAGGAACTTACTTAACCTCACCTAACGAATGGGGAGCCCACCAGCAGATTAGAGTTTGGCCTTGGAGCCTGGAGCTAGGGGTAGCTCGGAAGAAAAAAATGAGCTGATGTGTGGGGATTCCAGACAGAAGTAATGACTTGAGCAAAGGCTAAAGACAGTGGAAGAGCAGAGGTTCAGGATTTATGACTGGAAGTGGGTATGGGATGGAGTGCTGTGGGGGCGAAGCCTAGTTAGTATAGCACGGGAATGGATGAGGCGGAGAAGAATGAGGGTGTAGGACACGACTTCCACTGTGACTTTGTTGTTATTCAGAACTTCTTTCCTGTTCAGGCTGTGTTTGTATACCCAGCTGTCTGCTAGACTTCTCTATGTATATGGGCCTCTAGCATGTGAAACCCATTATGTCCAAAACAGAATTCCTCTCCTGTACCCATTTCCTATAGAATAACTCCAGGTCCTGAGCTCAAACTATGTACCAGGTTCTAGCCTGGACCTGGGAGGACCTGAATGATGAGAGCTCACTAAGTCTCTCACAGTGGCAGGGTCTGCTGGAGGAACAGACTGCTAAGGTGGGAATTAAAATGCAGTATTTAGGAGAGGGGCTGGGAGGAGTGAGGGACAGGTCAGGGATAGTTCGCTGGAGGGGACAATGTTTAAAGGCCGATGGGGAGGAGGGCCTTGCAGGAAGGGACCATAGTACGAACAAAATGACGAAGAGAGATGGCACGGGGCATAAAGACAGCTGCCAGCAGCACGTGGAGGTGGAGCGTGACCCCCAAGAAACAGAGTGGGTGGAGAGGTTGGCAGGAACCAGCTTGGTCTACCCAGTCACCTAAGCCAGCGTCCTGGGAGTCCTCTTTGTGTCTTCCCTTTCCAGAACATACTAACAGGGCAAACGAATTCACCTCCTGTGCCTCAGTTCTCTTATCTGTAAAATGGGGTCTCTGCTGTAGTCTGTGAAGTGCGGATGAATGGTGCTCAGTCCTCAGTAAGCATCAGCTGTTAACTGTCACCTGCCCCTCTCAGCCAGTACACTCTCAGTCACCAGGGACTGCTGATTCTCCTTCCTTAACATCTTCCTGCTCTGCGTTCTCCCCTCCTCACCCATGACTCTTACAGGGGTCAAGGTCACCATCACTGCTCACTCGGACTGCAGTAGCAGCCTCCCAGCTAGTCTCCCTGCCTCTAGTCCTGACCCCTTCTGACCCCAGTTGCAAATCTGAACCTGTTACTCCCCTGCTTAAAACTCTTCAATGGCCGCCCTCTTCTTACTGGTCAAAGTCTAACCTCCCTAGTTTGGCAAATAAAGCCCTCCAGGAACTGACTACCTTTCTTTCCCTCTTGCTGCCCTCAGCTCCAGTAGCCCACTTTTTAGGGAGGGAGATGGTTCAGTGGGGCTGATTACACCAGGCTTTCTCAGGCGCTTGGCCCATTCTCTAAATCACACTCCTCTCCCCCTTGGCCTCTCCATTTGACTTGGACCTTCTGGGTGAGTCTTCTTCCCATCACCTCTTGTTTTTGTACTGTGAGTATTCCCCTCTGTAGGTGGTAAAATCCCAAAGGACAAGGACCATATCTTTGATCTTTGTATTCCTAGTGCCTAGCAGAGTCTGGCACATAGTAGGTGATCACTAACTGGCTGTCTGACTGAAGGACAGAATGGACTGTAGCAGGGGGGCTGTACACCATACACAAGTGTTTAAAACCTCATTTTCCTATTGCACATAACAAGCAAAATAATGTTTACCCTTCAGAAAAGAGGGACAAACAAAAGAGCCAGAGCATTCACACCATGTGGTAAAATCAGATGCATGCTGACTGGAACTCATGCTTCAGCTACATAAATCTGAAGAGCTATTTGATGACTTCTCTTGTTTTTGCCCTCCACCACCTGGCATGCTTGTTATTATGCAATCCAGACACTCATCGTTAACAATAATTAGGATCCATAAGGAGATTAAGGAGATGTAGCAACACATGTACAGATTATTCTTTGACCTTCAGCCCTTCACATTTTAAAAGTTTTTTTCTTAAGGTATAATTAAATTAAAATTTTATTTTGATCTTGTGAGAGAGCATTTTAATCTTGCCTTTTAAAACAGCATGTTCTTTGTAATAGCCATGTGTATTTTTCTATTAGAATGTAATCCTAGATGAACAGTCCACAGCTACCAATAAAGTTTCTAGAGCAAATAATTCAATATACAGTTTGTGAGTGCTTACTGTGTGTCAGGCACTGTGGTAGGTTCTGGAAATAAAAACAAAACTGCCTGTTTCATGACTCTTACATTATACTATAAGGCTTGGATCTTGACCTTCTAGAAACTATGAAAATAGAATATAGTGTTTTAACACCGAATCAAATAGATAAAGTAGGAAAGAAGGGAAAGGAAAGATTTTTCTCTAACTAGGATTCATGAAAGGGCTTTTTGTCACCGTGCCTGCCAGCGTGGAATCAAAGGGAAGCTGAGATAATGAGGTATCAGGCACAGTATTTAAATTTCAGGAATGGTGATTAAACTATTTAAAAGCTTCCTAGAGGCTTTGCGAACATTTACTGTGCCTTGTATGCATTAGGCAGAGCCAGGTGCTGCAGACACAAGATGAATAAAGGATGGCCTTGCCCTCCAGGAGTTAGGGTCCACACCAGGTCTGCTGGGGGCTGCAGAGGACGCTGCTACAGTTCTCAGGCAACCAGTTCCTGCCCTGCTTGTGTCCTGGCGCTGCTGCAAAAATCATGTGCAAGAGCAAATGTAAACATCTTATGAAAACCTAGAGAGCTCTATAGGAATATAGTATACAGCCCTATGATATGTTTATTGTCATTTTTGTAGTAATAGATCTGTTTTTATAGGAAAAGCTGTGTTGAGTGGCAACACACTTTCTGCACTTCAGTTGACTCATCAGCACCTTAGAGGGACCTCCCAAGGCACCAATTCCTACCTGGGGCCAGTCTGTGTCTGCTCTATGTGGTAGGCAGTCAACGTTTTTGAATGAATGAATTTTAGTCACAGTGTAAAGGAGGACGTTGAGGCCTAGGGAGATTAGGTGATGTGATACAGGTTACCCAGCTAAGAGGAAAGGGTGGGTCTTGAATATTAACTTTTCTATAAGTCTATAAAACACACTGCAGACATGGAATAAATCACAGCAATTTTTCTGAGGAATAGACATATGCATATGTACATACATACACAAACACATGTGTACATGAGCATTTTTTTCTTACCAATGGTTCTCTAGAACCTTTTATAAACAATTTAAAGAGGTTTTTAAAAATAAATCAGATGCAGTACACTGTTGTAGCTCACTCTATGCAATGAAAATGTATTTTATAAATTCAATAATATTTCCAGGGCACTAGTGTAGACAGTTATTCAAGGAATTGTATGGTGAATTTTTTTGTAAAGTCAGTAGTTATGCATCATCTATTTGGTAAATTCTTGAGTTTATCTATGTGTATAAGCAGGTTTCTAATATGATTTTAAGAGTTAAGTGAAAACATTCTCTTTCCTTTAAATATTTTTTTTCCTTCTTTTTTTTTTGTGGTTGAGATGCTTTCCCAGGCTTCGTGGATTCCAGGGGAAGGTTTGGTCTCAGTCTGGGGTCCCTAGACCAGTACTGGCACCAGTTGGAGCTCGACTAACAATGCATTTGTCAGTTATAGCTCAATAAAACTTAGCGGTGGGGGGAAGAAATGCAGAATTCCAGGCCCACCCCAGAGCTACTAAATCAAGATCTTCATTTTAATTAGATGACCAACAGATTTGCCGTCTTAGATTTTTTTCTTACTTAACTAAATTTCTGCTTGCTCAACCAATCAGTTATTAAGTGTGCTAAAATCTTCCTCTGATGGTGGATTTGTCAGTTTTTCCTTGTAGCTCTATTAATTTTTGCTTCGTGTATTTAGAAGTGATTTTAAGCACACAGATATAGCATTTTGTATATCTTCCTGAAGCATTGGAGCTTGAATGTTTTATCATTATTTATTGATCTTCTGTATCCTTTATAATGCTTCCTGCCTTAAAGCCTTTTTTATCTAAAAATAACATAGCTACTCTAGCTTCATTTTGCTTAGTATTTTGTTTGCTGTACCTTTTTTTATGTCTTTTACTTGCAACATACTTGTGTCCTAATATTTTATGTGTTTCTCTTATAAACAGCATTTAGTTGATTCTTTTTTTAGAAATCTATTTCATAATCTCTTAGGTAGTGAATTTAGACCATTTATATGTATTGTTATTAATATATTTGAGCTTAATTCTACCACTTTATTTCATATTTTCTCACTGTCTTGTTTTTTCCTCCTATGCTTTATTCCAATTTATTTTCTTTTTGTAAGTTGAATTTTTTATCAAATCCCCTCTCCTGTTCTTCTCCACCATCTCTTTCTCTTACCCCCTCCAACACAACAAACTGTTACGGAAATATATTTCTATTGTTTTAATAATCACCACTTTACTTCTAATTAAATTATACTTAACACATCCTATACTTTTCATTACATTTCATTTAACTCTAAATTTCATATGCTAACCTCTCCGCTGAACAATCCTTTGACGTTAAGCATCCAACAATTGTGTTATGTACTATTATTATTTGATATTTTAGTATTTTATTTCTATTCCTTAAAAAAACTCCCAAATCAGACATTATAATTACCATTTTATATTGACAATTTTTTGTTTAGATTTTCCTACGTATTTATCAGAATTTCACAGAGGGGAGACAAAAATAGTCTAGTACCACAGTTAGTGGTACTTTCTTTTTTGCTGTGGCTAAAATGGAAGGTAAGATAAATTACTGAGATGGACCTGAGTTTCCTTTGTTATAAGATCATACTGTTTATGAATATACCACAAATAATTTGAGATAAAAAAAGTTAATTTTGTCGGCATTTCTATTCTGTTGGCCTTTAAAGCAGATGCACAAGGTGTTGTCTGTCTTGTTCCCTATAAAGCCTCAATGCTTCGCACATCAGATGGTGGAGCACCAGATACAGGAGGAGCCCACCTAACCCCACGTCCTCCTCCTGTCTTTGCCTCTGTTCTCAAATATTTATCTAGTGTAAGACAAACCTGGGTTTTAATTCCAGCTTTGTGGCTACCCAGAAGTGTGACTGAAAGTCCCCTAATTTTGTGAGCCTCTAACTCCTCATCTGTAATGTGGGATAATCATACTTAGCTTCAAAGACTTGTTTTGAAGCTTAAATGAAATGAGTGTTTAGTGTAGTGCCTGGTCAAGAGCAAATGCTCAGTAACTAGTGTTGTCTCAATACACCACCATCTAATGTTCTTAGATATTTTTTTAGAATTTCCATTCTTGGTTTGATCTGTCATGATTTCTGCCCCTCTGTATTGCTTTATAAAAAATTATTGGGAACTATACAGACAGACAGATAGGTGGATAAGACAAATTTATAATTTATCAAATAAGACAAATTTATGATTTATCAGATAATTATAAAAGGAATACTGTGTAACCACCACCTAGCTCAAGAGACAGCATTCCCAGTTCCGCAGAGCCCACCCCTGTTGCCTTTACCTTTTACGATTCAAAAGTCACTTCTTACCCACCCAAAGGAACCACCACACTGACTTTGTGCTAATTATTTTGTTACTTTTCTTTACAGTTTTACCATTCAGATGTGTGTGCACCTGAAAACAATATGATTTAGTTTTGTTGTTGACATTTTCATAAATGGAATCACTTATCATTTTTGGGTTTCCTTCATTCAACATTGTGAGATCCATCCATAATATTTTGTATTGCTTTATTTCATTCATTTTCTGGGCTATATGATACTCCGTTTTATGGATATCATTGTTCTTTTTAAGTATAAATAAAAATACTAGCTAACAAAAAGGAACACTTAGTACATGCTGCCTTATAAGGTGGTTGTCCTTATTATGCCTGTTGTTCACATGGGGAAATAGAACCACAGGTTGGAATCAGGTGTCGTATGTAGATTCTGACTCAAGAACCCACAGAGATTCCTTATCTTATTCATAGTCTCAAGTTTTTCCACTAGTTACCTGATTTTTTTTTTATCTAACTGTAGTGGTTCCTAAAGAATTAAATGGATATTCAGGCCCTCCCATAAAATCTGGTATTTTTGTTTTAATTCCTGTGTTGGGGCAACACCTTCCTTTACTCAGAGTTACCTTGTACCATATCTGCCAGAGTTCTTTATACTTTTGCTCTTTGAGTCTTTAAAGTGTTGTCCCCCAAGATTATGCCCTAGTTTTACTATTCAGCTTTTATTAAAATTTCAATAGGTTTACCATTCCAATTTATTTATAGCCTCTTCCCAGGCATTCATTCCTAACTCGAGCATTCTGCTTCTTGGTTACAAATTTCTCTGTATGCTTTTCCCCTTCATTCCTTGTCTTTTCTCTCCACTCGTAGCCATTTCTGTGCTTGTAAATCTTTCTCTCTCTGTGTGCATCTTGGATGCCATTGACCTTGTCTCTTGAAGGTCTCCTCCTTTCCAAAATCTTTTAAGAACAGATCTTTAGTGAAGGGCTTAAAAAAATTAGAAATGACAAGTTCACCCTGATTAGAATAGTTATGTTTTAGGTCTGGATTTTGTTGATTCAGCTGATTCTGCACATATATACTGAGCTATTTGCTACCTATGCCTTTTGTGGAGCTGATTTGTTTTTATTACCCCATCCTTCCCCCAACCCTGAAAAAGTGAGATAAGCATTATTGTCACCCGTTTCAGGTGGAGAAATATATGCTAAAGGCAGTGAACAGCCTGACCAAGTTCTGAGAATTTATGTGCAGCAAAATTGGGCTTCAAACACAGATCTGCTTACTCTCAGCTGAGTTCTTTCTCTTGGGTCACAGCAACCTCTAATGAAGTTATAACTAATAGGAAGGGGACATGATCATTTGTTTATCCTGTAATTTCATGCATTCCTTTTCTCTTTCTTTCAACCAATGAACATGTATTGAGAATTTACCGTATGCCAGTCACAGCTCTAGGCTTTGGAAATTACAAATTGAATAACATGTGGGTCTGCCCCTGACAAGCCTGTGGTTTAGGATGCCCGTAAACCAGCACAACCTTGTCTTCTCACTGCCCTTGGGGGTGTGTCTGATGTTCAGGAAGCATCCTAGAGAATGGAGATGGTCTGGGAGTGATTCTCAGAGGAAGAGTTGGCCATATACACTTGCTAAAATTATTTGTCCCATATTAAAATTCATTAAAAAATATTTTTTAGCATTGTACCTCCCAAGGACCTACAGTGGCCTTGATGTGGCTTCTGGGGGCCGCCACCATTTCTCTGCCCTCTGGCTTACCACCTGCTTTTGTCAGCATTTCCCAGCTGCTTTCAAACCACAGGGACATAGGGGTGCCCCTGAAGATGTCTCCTTTCTTCCTGGCTTCTCTATCGGTGCCTGCTGTTTTTACCTCCTAAGAGTTTTCACGTATAAAGCCATCTTCTCTACCGATCCAGATCACTCATTAAAATCTGACTCTCAATATGTTTCTAGAAACCTGTTCTCTTTGAATACATTTGACTTATTTATTTATTTTTTATTAAGGTATCATTGATATACATTCTAATGCTCAGGTTTCACATGAGCAACATTGTGGTTACTACATTCCCCCATATTATCAAGTCCTGACCACATACCCCATTACAGTAACTGTCTATCAGTGTGTAAGATACTATGGAGTCACTACTTGTCTTTGTGCTATACTGCCTTCCCCGTGCACACCCCCAATATTATGTGTGCTAATCATGCCCCTTAGTCCCCTTGTCCCTCCCTTCCCACCCACCCTCCCCAGTCCCTTTCCCTTTGGTAACTATTAGTCCATTCTTGGGTTCTGTGAGTCTGCTGCTGTTTTGTTCCTTCAGTTCTGGCTTTGCTGTTATACTCCACATATGAGTGAAATCATTTGGTTCTTGTCTTTCTCCACCTGGCTTATTTCACTGAGCATAATACCCTCTAGCTCCATCCATGTTGTTACAAATGGTAGGATTTTTTTTCTTCTTATGGTTGAATAATATTCCATTGTGTGTATGTACCACCTCTTCTTTATCCATTCATCTACTGATGGACACTTAGGTTGCTTCCATGTCTTGGCTATTGTAAATAGTGCTGTGATAAACATAGGGATGCATATGTCTTTTTGAATCTGTGATCCTGTTTTCTTAGGGTAAATTCCTAGGAGTGGAATTCCTGGGTCAAATGGTATTTCTATTTTGAGTTTTTTGAGGAACCTCCATATGGCTTTCCACAATGGCTGAACTAATTTACATTCCCACAACAGTGTAGGAGGGTTCCCTTTTCTCTGCATCCTGGCCAGCATTTGTTGTTGCTTGTCTTTTGGATTTTGGCCATCCTAACTGGTGTGAGATTTTAATTTGCATTTCTCTGATGATTAGCGATGTGGAGCATCTTTTCATGTGCCTGTTGGCCATCTGAATTTCTTCTTTGGAGAAGTGTCTGTTCAGATCCTCTGCCCCCTTTTTAATCAGGTTATTTGTGTTTTGGGTATTGAGGCATGTGAGCTCTTTATATATTTTGGATGTTAACCCCTTATTGTATATGTCATTTATGAATCTACTGTCCCATACTGTAGGATGCCTTTTTGTTCCACTGATGGTGTCCTTTGCTGTACAGAAGCTTTTTAGTTTGATGTAGTCCCCATTGACTTATTCTTAATAATTCTTTCTTTCCCTCAGATCTATAATTTTACCTTTGTAGATCAGAGCTTCAGAGTTTTCCTAGTATCATATAATATATATTCAAACTTCCCTTAGGTCAGTTTTATAACCATTACTGTAATGACTCTTTGTGTCTAACCTCCAGTGTTTTATGTTAGGCAATATGTATTTATTTTGATGTTTTAAAATCATTTATTTATGCCCTGCCATTTTGCATAAACAATTCGAAGTGGCTCAGACCTCCGTTTGAGCTCTGTTCTGCCACAGGTGTTTGGTGTGACCCGGGGAAAGGTGCTCTGCTTGTCCATCAGGGATATGGGGTGACGTCTGCCCTGCTTCCCCTCGCGCATGAGGCCATCTGGGTGAAAATGCTAAGATGCATGTCAGTGTGAGGCTTGCCTTCCTTTGCTCCTTCTGCGTGGAACATTTTCTCTTCACTGTCGTGAGGAATTCAGTGCAGTGTGCTGCACTTTAGCCTAGAAGGGAACTGCATCCACCTCTGTCTCCACTGCCACTTGTCCCGTGGCTTGGCCATGGTGGCCTCTCCTCAGGATTCTTGCAACAGCCTCACAAAGGAGTCTTCCTGCCCCTCGTCTTGCCTCCTCTAGTCTGCCCCCACGCTGCCTCAAAGTGATCTTTCTGAAATGAAAATGGGATCCTGTTCTCTAGACAAAAACAAGTTGTTAGCATGGTTTAAAAGACCCTTCATAGAGACAAGTAATGATTCTATAGCATCTCACTACGCTGATGGACAGTGACTGTAATGGGGTTGGTGGGGGGGACCTGATGAAGGGGTAGTTTAATAACCATAATATTGCACATGTAATTGTAGATTAATGATGCCAAAATAAATTAAAAAAAAAAGACCCTTCATAGTCTGGCCACTGCTCCCCACTCCCTTCTTCCTGCATTCGACTGCTAACTCACAAGGCTGCCTGTGGCCTCTGAGCCTCTAGACACCATGACAGTTCTCTGTCTGGATCTCTTCCCTCAATTCATTCCCCTTTTGCTAGTCAAACTGTACCCACCTTTAAGTTTTAGTTCTGATGTCACTTCCTCCAGGAAGCCCTAACTGATGCCCTCTAGTTCAGATCCCCTGCACTCTTTCCCCAGAACTCTTCATCCCGCATTATAATAACAGTGACACTTGAACTGAGGCTCGGCAGTCTGCTTGTTGAGTATTCCAGGTGTCTGGCACTGGGCACTCCCTAAGTGGGGATGAATGAACTAGTCAATGTGTGAGTATTTGACTGCCCAGACACAGAGAGCTGGTTTATCTACCAGCAGTTATATATTTACACTGTGGCCGTGGTGTCTACCAGGGTATAACTAACCTTCTCCTCTCATTTTCTTAACAGACAGAGATGTGAGTAGTGGGAGTTACAACCTTTCCTCCGTGACAACAGGCAGCTACTACAGCTGTGTCAGCCAGATCACCATAGGTGAGCAATTGTGTAATTTTGTTTTGTAAAAGCTACTGTTGCCAGGAAAAGCTGGGGTGGGGAAGCCAAGGGAGGAGTGAGTAGAAAATGTAATCCCTGGAGCGTTTGTTTTCTGGATCAGAGCAATTGCTCGTCGACACACTATGTCCAGGCGCCCTCTTGTGGAGCCGTATTGCTTTTGCATAGAAATGGCTTGAATACATGTGGTCCAGAGATTAAAAACCAAAACAAAACCAGGTTTTCCCAACTTTAGACATTTGCTTTAACTCTTTCATTTGTGTATCACACGTATTACTTTTTACTCAGCATTAAAACTGTTTAAGATTTATATTCATCTATTTTAAAGAGAAATTTTACATCATAGCTGCAAATAGAAAATGTATACTGTTTCCCGTAAGTATACGGTAATGCACACATACATAATAACAGTAGATCAGTGTTACTGAATGCTACATATGCTTTGAGGAATCCTATTTATGCCAGCTCCCTGACCCCTGACTTCTCAGAAATAAAACCCCATGTCATAGTACCTGGTCTCAGAAACTTGAAGTCTGCAGGCTGGGGCATGTCATTCTCTATCCCTCCCTTCCTCACTGAAGGACCCCTCCCCACAGGAGACAGTGAGCTTGCAGGACATGTGTTCACCCAACGCTCTCTCCCAGCTGCCTTCCCACTAAACCTTAAACATGTTTCAGTTTGGTCAAAAAGTGACCCTGATTCTTCTTCTGTCTGTTGAATCTTTCCTCTCCCTTTCACTTCCTTTCAGAATTTTCTTGATTACAGAATCCTGGGCATTGACTCAGAAAGAAGAGAAAAATAGTGATAATTACAGCTAATATTTACTTTGCATGTATCATTTGCCAGTTGCTTTTGCCGTTGACAAGCATCACTTTACTTAATCAGGACTCTCTGAGGAAGGTACTATTATTATTCCATCTTACAGATGAACAAACTTGCTCTTTGCCATCCAGCCAGAAATTAGTGTATGCATGATTTCAGTCCAGGTCTGACACTAAACCTCATGTATATCCTTGTTTCTCAAACCCCAGTAATGTGGACCTCTATAAAAAGAAATAGTTATGAACCTCTAAAATTGATTTATCTTTATTATAAAAGTACTTAAGTATGTTCAAATATAAAACTAACTATAGACACCTTATATTCCAAATAGCCATGAAAATCAAATCAAATTTTACAAATAAAATTTGCAACACTGTAAAGCAAAAATATTACACATTTCTGTCCTTAGTCTAATATGATGGGCACAGTTGTTTTGCTGAAATGCAGTCACTGCTTGTAATGCAATGTGGCACGAGCTGTAGCAACACAGATCCTTTCAGTTCAGTACAGCTTTGCGAGTAGGTATTTAGGATAACTCTGCTTTGCCATCACCTTTCTCTGTTTAACGCACTCTGAAATCTCTGTTAATGCTCGGGTGAAGTTCTTAATTTTCATTTGTATGACTTTTTCATCTCTCTTTTTCTCATTAAGTACAAATTGCTCCCAACTTGATGGAAACACCAAAATTAAGTGGCAGAACATGGTCCACAATATGCAAATACTAATTTTTAAATAAATAAGTTGACTTTCAAATGAAAAATAAAGAGAATTAAAAAATTCTTGTGGTGAGCTTGTAGCCCATTTGGAAACACTAAATCACCTAAAATGACAGTCCTAAAGATATTTATTGAGAGGTGAGAAGTCATATGGAGTCTTGAGTAAGAGGGTGACTAGATGAATGCATGAATGACAAAAGGTTATTCTGGTGGTGAACGGGATGGATTTCATGGGGGAGAATCTGGTGTCATAGCAGAAAAAGTGGCTGTGATAGTCTTGACATGAGACAGTAACGGACTTGGGAGGTGAGGCAAAGAGGCAGGTCTAGAGGGAAAGGCATGTGTGAGCAGGCAGGACTAGTCACTGACTGGCTTTGGGGAAAGGTAAGTGTGCCCTGTGTCTTTGAGTCAAAGTGGCAGGAATTCTGAATCATTCTCAGAAAAACAGAAGTCAGGACTTGATGTCTATAGGTTAGGTGTGTTGGGTTTGGGGTGCCCATGAGACCCCATCTCAGAATGACCCCAGGAAATTGGAAATGTGGAGAGCATGGTCAGCAGATGGAGATTTTGGAATTCTCTGCATAGAGCAGTTGGCCCACCCTTTGGAAGAGGATGAGATTATAAGAGTGGGTGTCTGTACACAGAGCGTGTAGAGGGCCAAGGACCAGTTTTTGGGGGGAGACAATTAGAGTGGAAATAATGACAGGTAAGAAGACCAGGTGAACACATTTCTTAGAAATCCCAGAGAATTCCTAGAAGGGGGATTGAGGAGGGTTAAAGTTAAAAGCCTGCCCTGGTGACATCCCCGAGAGACATGCCTGCAGATGGTAGGAGTGGAGCCAGGCTTGCAAAGCTCCGAGTAAGGAGGGATGAGTGAGTAGGGATTTCTCTTTTCAGGCACTTATCAGTGAAAGTGGAGAGTAAGTAGTCAGGACCCACATGGAAGCTTTCTCTGGGCCAAGCACTGTTCTAGGTACTTTTTCTGTGTTTAGTCATTTAATCCTTGCAGTATGTCTGCGAGGCAGATACTATTATTTTCCTCATTTTATAGAGGTTAAAAAGTTACAGAAGGATGCTTGGGTAATAAGAGCTGGGATTTGAACTCAGGCAATCCGCTTCCTGCTGGCAACCCAGTTCTTGTTATGGGCCACGGGCCTAGTGCCCTTCCTTGGTCCAGTCAGCTGTGGCCACCACATCAGGGCATTAAGGGTTGAATTGTGTCGCCTGAAAAGATATTTTGAAGTCCTAAGCCCTAATACCTGGGAATGTAACCTTATTTGGAAATAGGGTTTTTGCAGATATGTTCAAGTTAAGATGAGGTCATACCTGCTTAGGGTGGGCCCTCATCTAATATGACTGGTGTCCTTCTAAGTAGAGGAGAAGAGTCAGAGATATACAGGGAGGACAGGATGTGGCAATGGAGGCTACAAGCTAAGGGACAATGAGGCTAAGAAAAGGCATGGCGCGGACTCTCCCCTAGAGACTTCAGAGAGAGCACAGCCCTGACGGCATCTGGGTTTCAGCAATCTAGCCTCCAAAGCTGTAAGAGAATACATTTCTTTTTTCTTAAGCCACCCAATTTGTGATAACGGTGTTACAGCAGCCTAGGAAACTAACGGAACAAGTTCTTATAGACATATGCAGTCGCCTCTGAAGGGGAGGTGGGGGTGACCGTCTTCTCAGAAGGTAATGGGACAACCCTTGAATGTTGCTCTGTGTCCTAACTCACATTGGCTGAAACCATAAGGAAATTCATTTCACATAATAGGAAGACTGGCTTGTCCTTAGGACCGGTTGATCAAGCTGCTCAATGTTGTTCCCCTTTGCCTTCCTCAAAGAATTTATCTTCCTTGTGGCAGCCGGATGGCTGCCACGGCTCCAGGACTAGCATTCAGACACGGTGATCAGAGGGAAAGGAGCTTTGGTGCTCCCTCTGGTTTTCTCTTTAGGAACTGAGACTTTCCCCCTTGAAGGTCTCAGGGACTTACTTCTATCCCATTGGGTAGGGTTGGGTCACATGACTATCTTTGACCCTGTCATTTAGGAGGGAGATGAGGTTATCTGGAGACCCACCCCCTGCCCA
Organism: Smutsia gigantea; assembly: GCA_032199065.1. Lineage (NCBI taxonomy): Eukaryota > Metazoa > Chordata > Mammalia > Pholidota > Manidae > Smutsia > Smutsia gigantea. Next base: position 81,560 of record JAVSCE010007280.1, read on the forward strand.
TGTGGAGGGGGAGAGGAAGAGGCCTGAGTCCCAGGGCTGAGTGGGGGCGGGAGGACTCCCCAAACAAAAGACCACTCTTGGGAGGAAGGCGGGGGACTCAGATTCTGCACAGGCATCAGGCAGCGTCCACTGCCCACAGTCCGCCCCATGCAGAGCACTTATGCAATATTTATGGTAAAAGCAGAAAATATAATGAACAACCTTTGGCTTAGTCCTGGAGGGCAGGACAGAACTCTGGTCCGTTGGACAGTTCTTTTTTTCAAAGCTGTTTTTGTTTTCTTTCGTCTCCTGCACTTCATTCTTTCTCTTACAGTCATCTCATGCAAAGTGTCTCATTTGTGAGAATTCCATGGAAGATATGGCGTGCTGTGGACTTCCTATGAGTGTCATTCCTTATAGGAACCTGTGTCCTGCTGAAAGGGCTGCCAAAAAATTCTAAGAAACAGAAAAAAGACTCTTTCTGAAAGTTTTTCTAGTTATCTATGAAACTCTTGGATAACTCCTTATTTTCTGATACACCCGCTTTACCCGTGGAGGAGATGTTCAAGAACTTTACAGTTAATTAGCCTGTGGTTTTGAGTGTTCCTCCCCTGTCTGTCTTCAGGAGTTTGCGTGTAGTGGGAGGTTGTGTCGGCATAGAACTCAAAGGGAGCTGAGACTCCTCCTCCCCCACCAGGGGACAGGATGGGAGGGAAGGAGAATGCATCGGCTGCGAAGGTGACATTCCTATTATTTGCCTCCTGGGCACTCAGATGCCCGATCTCTCTGTGGATGGCTGGTTATCCTGTCAAAATACTTTGACCTCATTGCTACTTTTAAATTTAGGCTGGTTCATTTATATTCCATCAAAATTATGCAGATCTTATCATAGCTAATTTGTATCAATAACATGGATTGAAATGTGTGCAATGAACTCCATTTCTGGAGTCAATGATGTGGTAATTTCCCAAATGAAAAAAAAAAAAAACAAGAAAAAGCAGCCTGTTAGCTATGTGGTATTTTTCAAAATTAAGTATATGCTATAAGTCAGCCATCATTTTATAAAAGAAAGGGTAAAACCTGAAGTTTTGGGGAGTCCAGAGTTCCTGGGGACTTGTAAACCTAACACTCTGGCCCTGTGCTCTGTTCCATGTGATAATTCCAGAGGAGCTTGGGAACATGGGAGGAGAAGAGGGATGTGGGTTCTGAGTGCAGCAACAAAGCAAGGGAAACATGGTCCTGTAGCTCTTCTTCTGGTAAAAGGAGTCTCTGGTGAGAAGGGAAGGTAGTATGTCTTCAAATTTCTAATAAAAACATAATGGAACCTCCATTTAAATGGGGGCATTCGTGAATTTCACTTCTGTGGCCCAGTAGTAGGAGTCATGGGAAATCGGAGAGCATTGGTCACAAAATAAACAAATTTGCATCAGAGGGTTTAGTCCATCCACAAGGTCGGGGCAATCCTGAATGGGTAGCATTCCATTCAGTCTTCTGGGGTTCCGGCTCTATTGCAGTTCTGAAATCTGAGATTTTGTGTTGTCATTGATTAGCTCTGCAGGCTGCATGGGTAAAGGAAGGAGCACTGACCTGCACTGCATTCACCGTTTAGGAAGGTGACTAGCCAAGACGACTTCAAATGATGTAATAGACATCTTTTCAAGTCTGTCACCATCACCCTTTCCTCGAGCATTCTGGTTCACCGAGATTTGTCTATGAGCATTGTTCAAAAAGGAATAAATCACCTAAGAGTGGTCTGTGGGAAACAGTCTCCATTTCCAGCCCCCAGAACCCCTCTTGTCACCTGCTCTCTTAACAAGGCAGGAAGGCTCTGTGGTCCAGAGCACCTTTGTTGTCTTCAGTAAAGCAGGGCTTGAATTATTGGCTTATTTCTGTGTAGTCATTGTCCTTGGGGTGGTAATAATGTCCTTAAGCCTCAGTTCATTCATCCATCAAATGGGAATATTAGTACTTATCTCGCAGGGTTGTTGTGAGGGGTTTAAATGAGGTGGTGCTGCTAGGTCCCTTAACACAATGCCAGTAAGTGTTAGGACTGTAATTGTTAGTGAATTTATAATTTTATGACAGTTAAGTAGGTTGTTCATTACAAGGCTTCAGCCATAACTTCTATGTGGGGGGCTACTAGATTTATAATTCTGGTCCCATTTCTCCTGATCCTCATATCCATTTTTTCCAGCTTCCTGCCAGACATTTCCACATAGGTATTTCTGCTAATGCTCAAATTACTCATATCTAAAAACACTCAACTTTCCTCAGCCCTTGCCAGGCCAGTCCTTCTGATGGCCGCAGTTAGGGTGAGAACATCTACCCTCTGTTTGCCCTAAGTCTTCCCTGACATTGCTAGTGAAGGAAGAAGCCACCTGGTGGCCCAAACTCCTTTCTTTCCATGTCAATGTGTGCATCTCTGTGGACCTCTTTTCCTTTCTTGCTGCCAACACTTAAATATGGTCCCTTAATAACACTCACTTGGATTCTACTTCACAGCCTCTTATATCATATCATGGCCGCTGGCATCTAGTAATTTAGTGAGCAGTGGGGCTGTACTGAGTGCCAGCTTTGAGCCTAGCCTTGTGCTTGGTGCTGGGGAGAGAGAACGGAGGGAAAGAACCAAACAGAGAAACACTGGGAGGGAGTCTCAGAGATAATTAAGACACCCTCTGAACTGGAGGGATGCTCAGCTCTTGAGGGAGAAGCACGCAGGAAGGAACAAGCTTGGCTGTGCAGTGTGGCAGGGGCTGTCTGACATAGGTCCGTGTTTAAGTGGTTTCCAGCACAGTGTGGGAGAACTTCCCAGTCACCATCATTCAGTCTTCAGAATCCACACAGGCCTCCTCTCTTGTCACCCCTTTTGGGCTTTCTTGATTGCTCAACCATGCCCCCTCCAATTCAGACTTATCCCCCCAACATCTTCAGTCTCCACACACCAGTGCACTCTACTGGGCCTCCCTTCACCACAGTGAAGACAGCTTGGGAGAGTCAGAGAAGGCCTCCCAGAAGGTCACCATCACCAGAGGAAGAAATGACAGATTCTGGCTACTTTGGCTCTCATTAACTTGATTATTCCACTCTCTACTTTACAGACTTTCAGGGATATTGTTTTGCTTGCCAAATACAATCTAATTTTCCTACGTTGGACTTTAAGACTCTTTTTTTTATAAGTTTATTTTGATATCATTAATCTACAATTAAATGAGTAATATTATGGTGATTACACTACCCTCTTCATCAGGTTTCCCCCCCCCCAACCCCATTACAGTCACTGTCCATCAGCGTAGTGAGATGCCATAGAGTCACTACTTGTCCTCTCTGGGTTATACAGCTCTCCCCGTGCCCCCCCCCAACATTACATCTGCTAATCGTAATGTCCCTTCTTCCCCCTTGCCCCTCCCTTCCCACCCATCCTCCCCAGTCCCTTTCCCTTTGGTAACTATTAGTCCGTTCTTGGGTTCTGTGAGTCTCCTGCTGTTTTGTTCCTTCAGTTTTTTTTTTTCCTTAGTTCTTATACTCCACATATGAGTGAAATCATTTGGTACTTGTCTTTTTCAGCTTGGCTTATTTCTCTGAGCGTAATACCCTCTTGCTCCATCCATGTTGTTGCAAATGGTAGGATTTGTTTTCTTCTTATGGCTGAATAATATTCCATTGTGTATATGTACCACATCTTCTTTATCCATTCATCTACTGATGGACACTTAGGTGGCTTCCATTTCTTGGCTATTGTAAATAGTGCTGCAATAAACATAGGGGTGCATCTGTCCTTTTCAAATTGGGCTGCTGCATTCTTAGGGTAAATTCCTAGGAGTGGAATTCCTAGGTCAAATGGTATTTCTATTTTGAGTTTTTTGAGGAACCTCCATACTGCTTTCCACAATGGTTGAACTAATTTGCAGTCCCACCAGCAGTGTAGGAGGGTTCCCTTTTCTCCACATCCTCGCCAACATTTGTTGTTGTTTGTGTTTTGGATGTTGGCCATCCTCACTGGTGTGAGGTGATATCTCATTGTGGTTTTAATCTGCATTTCTCTGATGATTAGTGATGTGGAGCATCTTTTCATGTGCCTGTTGGCCATCTGAGTTTCTTCTTTGGAGAAGTGTCTGTTCATGTCTTCTGCCCATTTCTTAATTAGATTATTTGCTTTTTGTTTGTTGAGGTGCGTGAGTTCTTTATATATTTTGGTTGTCAACCCCTTATCAGATACGTTTTTTATGAATATATTCTCCCATACTGTAGGATGTCTTTTTGTTCTACTGATGGTGTCCTTTGCTGTACAGAAGGTTTTCAGCTTCATATAGTCCCACTTGTTCATTTTTGCTTTTGTTTCCCTTGCTTGGGGAGATATGTTCATGAAGAAGTCGCTCATGTTTATGTCCAAGAGCTTTTTGCCTATGTTTTTTTCTAAGAGTTTTATAGTTTCATGACTTACATTCAGATCTTTGATCCACCTTGAGTTTACCTTTGTGTATGGGGTTAGACAGTAGTCCAATTTCATTCTCCTACATGTAGCTGTCCAGTTTTTCCAACACCAGCTGCTGAAGAGGTGGTCATCTCCCCAATGTATATCCAAGGCTCCCTTATCAAATATGAATTGACTGTATGTGTTTGGGTTGATGTTTGGATTTTCTATTCTATTCCACTGATCTGTGGGTCTGTTTTTGTGCCAATACCAAATTGTCTTGTTTCTGTGGCTTTGTAGTAGAGCTTGAAGTCAGGGAGTGTAATTCCCCCTGTTTTATTCCTCCTTCTCAGGATTGCTTTGGTTATTCGGGGTCTTTTGTGGTTCCATATGAATTTTAGAATTATTTGTTCCAGTTCATTGAAGAATGCTGTTGGTAGTTTGATAGGGATTGCGTTGAATCTGTAGATTGCTTTGGTTAATATAGCCATTTTGACAATATTTATTCTTCCTAGCCAAGAGCATGGGGTGCATTTCCATTTGTTAGTGTCCTCTTTAATTTCTCTTAGGAGTGTCTTGTAGTTTTCAGGGTATAGGTCTTTCACTTCCTTCGTTAGGTTTATTCCTAGGTATTTTATTCTTTTTGATGCAATTGTGAATGGAATTGTTTTCCTGATTTCTCTTTCTGTTAGGTCATCATTAGTGTATAGGAAAGCAACAGATTTCTGTGTGTTAATTTTGTATCCTGCAACTTTGCTGAATTTAGATATTAGTTCTAGTAGTTTTGGAGTGGAGTCTTTAGGGTTTTTTATGTACAATATCATGTCATCTGCAAATAGTGACAATTTGACTTCTTCTTTACCAATCTGGATGCCTTGTATGTCTTTGTTTTGTCTGATTGCCGTGGCTAGGACCTCCAGTACTATGTTGAATAACAGTGGAGAGAGTGGGCATCCCTGTCTTGTTCCCGATCTTAGATGAAAAGCTTTCAGCGTCTCGCCGTTAAGTATGATGTTAGCTGTGGGTTTGTCATATATAGCCTTTATGATGTTGAGGTACTTGCCCTCTATACCCATTTTGTTGAGAGTTTTAATCATGAATGGATGCTGAATTTTGTCAAATGCTTTTTCAGCATCTATGGAGATGATCATGTGGTTTTTGTTCTTCTTTTTATTGATGTGATGGATGATGTTGATGGATTTTCGAATGTTGTACCATCCTTGCATCCCTGGGATGAATCCCACTTGATCATGGTGTATGATCCTCTTGATGTATTTTTGAATTCGGTTTGCTAATATTTTGTTGAGTATTTTTGCATCCACGTTCATCAGGGATATTGGTCTATAGTTTTCTTTTTTGGTGAGGTCTTTGCCTGGTTTTGGTATTAGAGTGATGCTGGCTTCATAGAATGAGTTTGGAAGTATTCCCTCCTCTTCTATTTTTTGGAAAACTTTAAGGAGAATGGGTGTTATTTCTTCCCTATATGTCTGGTAGAATTCAGAGGTGAATCCATTTGGTCCCGGCGTTTGGTTCTTGGGTAGTTTTTTGATTACCACTTCAATTTCATTGCTGGTGATTGGTCTGTTTAGTTTTTCTGTTTCTTGTTTGGTCAGTTATGGAAGGTTGTATTTTTCTAAAAGTTGTCCATTTCTTCTAGGTTTTCCAGCTTGTTAGCATATAGATTCTCATAATATTCTCTTATAATTCTTTGTATTTCTGTGGGATCTGTAGTGATTTTTCCTTTCTCATTTCTGATTCTGTTTATGTGTGTAGATTCTCTTTTTCTCTTAATGAGTCTGGCTAGGGGTTTATCTATTTTGTTTATTTTTTCAAAGAACCAGCTCTTGGTTTTATTGATTTTTTCTATTGTTTTGTTCTTCTCAATTTTATTTATTTTTTTCTCTGATCTTTATTATGTCCCTCCTTCTGGTGACTTTGGGTCTCATTTGTTCTTCTTTTTCCAATTTCCATAATTGTGTTTTTAGACTATTCATTTGGGAATGTTCTTCTTTCTTTAGATAGGCCTGGATTGCAATATACTTTCCTCTTAGTACTGCCTTTGCTGCATCACATAGAAGCTGTGGCTTTGTGTTGTTGTTGTTGTCATTAGTCTCCATATACTCTTTGATTTCTGTTTTGATTTGGTCATTGATCCATTGATTAATTAGGAGAATGTTGTTAAGTCTCCATGTATTTGTGAGCCTTTTTGTTTTCTTTCTAAAGTTTAATTCTAGTTTAATACCTTTATGATCTGAGAAGTTGGTTGGTAGAATTCCAATATTTTCGATTTTACTGAGGTTCTTTTTGTGGCCTAGTATGTGGTCTATTCTGGAAAATGTTCCATGTGCACTTGAGAAGAATGTGTATCCTGTTGCTTTTGGGTGTAGAGTTCTGTAGGTGTCTCTTAGGTCCATCTGTTCTAGTGTGTTGTTCAGTGCCTCTGTGTCTTTGCTTATTTTCTGTCTGGTTGATCTGTCCCTTGGAGTGAGTGGTGTGTTGAAGTCACCTAGGATGGATGCATTGCTGCCTATTTCCTCCTTTAATTCTGTTAGTATTTGTTTCACAAATGCCGGCGCCCCTGTGTTGGGTGCATATATATTTAAAATGTTGATATCTTCTTGTTGGATTGACCTGTTTATCATTATGTAATTTTCTTCTTTATCTCTTGCTACTTTCTTCATTTTGAAGTCTATTTTGTCTGATACAATACTGCAACACCTGCTTATTTCTCCTTGTTATTTGCATGAAATATCTTTTTCCATCCCTTCACTTTTAATCTGGGGATATCTTTGCGTTTGAGGTGAGTTTTTTGTAGGCAGCATATAGATGGGTCTTGCTTTTTTATCCATTCTGTTACTCTGTGTCTTTTGATTGGTGCATTCAGTCCATTTACGTTTAGGGTGATTATCGATAGATATGTACTTATTGCCATTGCTGGCTTTAGATTCGTGGTTACCAAAGGTTTAAGGGTTGCTTCTTTACTATCTAACAATCTAACTTAACTTTCTTGTTAAGTTATTGTAAACACCGTCTGATGTTTCTTTATTTCTCTCTCTTCTTATTCTTCCTCCTCCATTCTTTATATACTAGGTGTTTTATTCTTTGCCTTTAGTTAGTTTTGGATGGTCTGCTTTCTTTGCTATGATTTTATTTTCTCTGGTGACAGCATTTTAGCCTTAGGAGTGCTTCCCTCTAGAGCAGTTCCTTTAAGATGTCCTGTAGAGGTGGTTTATGGGAGGCAAATTCTCTCAGCTTTTGCTTGTCTGCAAATTGTTTAATCCCTCCATCATATTTAAATGATAATCGTGATGGATACAGTATTCTTGGTTCGAGGCCCTTCTGTTTCATTGCATTAAATATATCATGCCATTCTCTTCTAGCCTGTAAGGTTTCTGTAGAGAAGTCTGATGGGTTTTCCTTTGAAGGTGATCTTTTTTCTTCCTCTAGCTGCCTTTAATACTCTGTCCTTATCTTCGATCTTTGCGATTTTAATTATTATGTGTCTTCGTGTTGTCTTCCTGGGGTCCCTTGTTTTAGGAGATGTGTGGGCTTCCATGGGCTGCGAGACTATTTCCTTCCCCAGCATGGGGAAGTTTTCAGCAATTATTTCTTCAAAGGCACTTTCTATCCCTTTTTCTCTCTCTTCTTCCTCTGGTACTCCTATAATGCGAATATTGTTCCGTTTGGATTGGTCACACAGTTCTCTTAATATTCTTTCATTCCTCGAGATCCTTTTATCTCTTTGCCTCAGCTGCTCTGTATTCCTGTTCTCTGATTTCTACTGCATTAACAGTCTCTTGCATCTCGTCCAGTCTGCTGCTGAGCCTGTCGATGGCTTGTCTCATTTCTGCATTATCTTTCCTGACTTCCCTCACTTCCTCCCTTAGCTCTTGCATATTTCTCTGTAGATCCATCAGCATGGTTATGACTTTTATTCTGAATTCTTTTTCAGGAAGATTCTGCATTTCCATCCCTTCAGATTCCTTCTCAGAGGGGCTCTGGATCTTAGTGATTTTTGTCTGTATCATATTCTTCTGTCTTGTCATGTTGACAGGAGTGGTCGCTGGTAGGTGCCATGTATGTCAGCTGGGCTCTTTAAGGTTTAAAAGGAAAAGGGAAAAAAAAAAGTACCACCAAAAAAAGCAAGCCAAAAAAAAAAGAAGGAAGAGAAAGAAAAGAGAGAAAGAAGAAAGAAATGAAAGAAAAGGAAGGTGAAAAAAGAAAAAAAAAGGGCAAGAAATAAAACAGACGAGCAAAGAAAAAAGCAAGAAATAACACAAACGAGCAAAAAAAAAAGCCCACCTGGAGTGGATTCTCTACGTGTGCAGTAGGTGTCACTGTTGCTCCACTAATTCGCAGCCGCAGCCGCGCTGCTTTTTTTGTAGATAGGAATGAATGGGATGCTATTGTTTTCTGTATAAAGCTCCAGGGTGGTTGCTCCCTTCTTTCTGTCACTATAGAAGGGGACTGAAGTTCCCCAGGACTTCCAGCCTGCAAGGCTCAGCCCACCGGGGCGATGGTGTTCCGTCGCTGGGCCCCCCCGCCTCTCCGAGACCGCTACAAATGGCGCATGCTTTTCTCTTCTCCCTGGGCGCTGGCTGCACGGTCCCGGCGCCTTCCCGGCTCAAAACCTGCACCTTCTGCCTCTCCAATGTCTGATGCACCGCGCGATGTGTGTCAGCGCTCCCGGTGCGCAGACCACCGGGGCTGGTTATTTCGCGGACCTGCTCTTCCACTCCCTCCCGGCTCCGAATCCTCTCCTCCCGCCGGTGCACTGGGCTGGGTGAGTGTTCGGGTGCCGCCGGGTCGCAGCTCTGTATCTTACCCGCCTCGCGGGGTGCTGAGTCCTCCCAGGTGTGGCTGCACGCTGTGCACTTTCCTGTGTGCTCCGATTTCTCTTTTAGGAATAGTTGTATTTGCTGTGTTTTCATAGATTTACATAGTTTTGGGAGGAGAATTCTGCCGTCCTGCTCACACCGCCATCTTCCCGGAAGTCCTCGACTTTAAGACTCTTAACTATCTTGTATCAGCCTACTTTTCCATTCTTGGTTGTTTTTTTTTTCTCTGATTACAGTTAATTCTAATCCTAAATTCTGTATCTAGGTTGCACATGCAAAGACCTGGAGAAGTCAGGCATATGAGACAGATGAGTGAGGCAGACTGGGAGTAAAGTACAAGGGCGTGGTGGGGACTCTGGCAGACTGGAATTACTTTACTCCACCTCAACAGGGTGGTTGCAGTTGCCACGTGGGAATGTGGGTCCAGTGTTGCTGGAGTTTTAAGAGAAGATCAAGAAATTTTTCAAGAGAGTCAGAAAGCTGATTTTTATTAAGAATTCTCTAGATTTTTATTGTCAAATTTAGTTGGAATTTTACTTCAAATTACGAAAATCGTGGTAGATAACTCTTGAATCACCATGTTGTACACCTAACACCAATATAATATTATATATCAACTGTTCTTCAATAAAAGAAAAAAAGAAAGCTTGGGCTAAACAAAACATGTCTGCAGAACAGATCTATCCCTCTAGCCTCTAGGATGAGACCCTTACCTATAAGGCCAAGTTCATGCCCCTTCTCTTTGACCTAGTACCTCTACCTGGAAGGGCTTTCTCCCCTGAAATCTTGGGTTTCTGTCCTACTTTAAATTATTTCTTTCACCTTGCTTTGTAGTGTAGTTAGCTGTAGTTTGGGGTAAAGAACAAAATCTAATCTCCTTTTTATTGAAATCTGAGCTCCTTAAGGGCAAATCCTGGGCACCTAGCACATAGTACGTGCTTAATGAATGTTGAACAGTGAACAAGATCCATCAAGTGTGACACTTCCTATCTGTATATTAGTAACATGCATCCTTATCTCAAGCAGTGTTTGATTTGACTCACAGCTAAGACTTTTGGGAAATACAGATTAGGTCTAAGGTTTGAATACTGCTCCTGACCTACTGTGCTTGTCTCACCAGGTTATGATGTCACTGGGCCTGTCGCAGTTGGGCTCAGCCACTGGAAAAATCCGTACGCACAGGGCAGACCCGCCCTCCCGTCAGATCTGCCTCTGTTCGTCTCCAAAGATGCAGGCGTCCCTGTGTACCACCAATCCCTCACCTGCAAGACTGAGCTGGCCACACCTTTGTCTTGCCCAGCCTCACTGTCCATCACTCCAGTGCCTTCATATAGCAGCAGCAGCCAGGAAACCCTGAGTCAAGACACGACAGGTAACAACGTTGACTTCGTGCTGGAGATTATGCACCCAGAGTATTTATAGATTCCTTTGCACATTTGCCTGCAAAACAAATCACATATGCATTTCTTCTTGTGGGATGCTGTGGATTCCAATTCCCCCATGGTCATTGGTCTTTACTAGCTTGGCTAGGTCAGAAGGAAGATTAGATGTTCAGAAATATTTGACCTAAGTGTTAATTCCCTTTGGTAAAATGTCATCTTGGAAATCAACTCTGAATCAGAATTCTAAGTTTTGTCACATGGCTTTTTGTTTGACTAATTTCCTTAATTCTCTCTATATAGTAACAAGGCATCATTTTTGGATTAAATGCTGATATTCAAAACATTCATCAAAAAGTCATTTTTGAATACTTTAGTTACTACCCATTCATGTTGTTCCACCAAACTGCTCTGGGTCAGGAGTCTGCAAACTGCCGCCAGTGGGCCAAATCTGGGCTGCCACCTGTTTTTGTGTAGCTCGAGAACTAATAGTTTTTACTTTTTAAAACTGGTGTCTTGGTCCCTTCATGCTACTATAATGAAATACCATAGATAGGGGTAGTTTACAAACAACAGAAATCTATTTCTCATAGTTCTGGAGGCTGGGGGCTCAGGGTCAGGATGCCAGCATGGTCAGGTGAGGGAGACGTCTCTGCAGAATCTCATAGTATCCTCATGCGGTGGGAGGGGCGAGGGAGGTCTCTCTCATGACAACACTAAACCCACACACGAGGACTCTACCTTCATGACCTAAGCCCCTCCCAAAGGCCCCACCTCCTCACACCATGGCAGCAGACATTAGGATTTCAACATATGAATTTTGGAGGGACACAAACATTCAGAGGGTTGGAAAAAATGAAAAGAATAAAATTATTCTGAGATGCAAGAAAGTTAAATGAAATTCAAATTTCAGTGTTCATCAGGTTTTATTGGGACGCAGCCACACTCATTCATTTATTTATTTATTATCTCTGGCTGCTTTTACACATTGAAGTCAGAGTTGAATAATCTGGCCCTTTGCAGAAAAGGTTTGCCGACTGCTGACCCGTGTGATCTTAAGGAGCTGTGACTTAAACAGCCAGGGCAAGACAAATGCTTACACATCTTGTCTTAAAATTTATCACTTATATTACACCTTAAATGAGTTATAGAAAGCTTTGCCTATGCAAGGGTAGCCAGTTAATTGTTTTTATTTCTAAAGCCTAAGGTGGAGGTTTAAATTATGTAAAAATCTATCCTGCCACGTTTTTCTTCTATAGATACAGCACTTTGGTTTAGTCAGGCAAATCCAACATGTAATTTCTGTTCTGGTATAAATCTTTGAATGTTGACACTCGACATTCACGGTGACACTCAACAGCAATTCACAGATGCTGCCACCTACAGATGAGACGCTGATGTAGCAGAAATTTCACATTATGAAAAGCAAAGCTCAGTCTCTAAAGCAATAAATTGCAGACTCCATTAACTGTAAGGATCACCACTGAGTTATTGAAAATTGAGTCCTGGGCCTCCCAGGGAATGCTGTGTTCATAGTACAGAGTGAGCTTCAGCAGGCAGTGTTCTGTAGGCTGCCCCTCCCTGGGATTTTGATTCCTGAGGTTCCCACATCCCTTGGGGGACACTTCCTAAAGTATCTTTGGTTAAGAAGCTAGATGAGTTGTTGGGGGGTGTTTGGGGACATGTGCCTACCATTAGCCATCTTTCTGGTCGTCCTGATTGAGGGGTCAGTTTCAAAGTAGAAAGATCATGATCTGGGGTGTGAACTTTTCCATATGTAACTTGGAAATCTTCTGGGGTTTGGTATTAACCGTGAATGAAAACTGACTCTGCTTGCTTTAAAAACTTGAGTAAAATCTGAAGAAATAAAGTGTCTTTTTGTCCCATATTGGTATAAGGTTATGGCATTTCTTGGCAAAGAAGAGTGTGAAATGGCAGCTGCAGATCAACATTTTATCATGTTTCTCTTTGAGTTGGCTCTTTCCTTGACCTAGACCACCACACTCAGGAGTGGTCTGATTTTTGGAGGTTTCCACCACACTCGGGAGCGGTCTGTCTGATTTTTGGAGGTTTCCACCACACTCGGGAGCGGTCGGTCTGATTTTTGGAGGTTTCCACCACACTCGGGAGCGGTCGGTCTGATTTTTGGAGGTTTCCACCACACTCGGGAGCGGTCGGTCTGTTTTTTGGAGGTTTCCACCACACTCGGGAGCGGTCGGTCTGATTTTTGGAGGTTTCCACCACACTCGGGAGCGGTCGGTCTGATTTTTGGAGGTTTCCACCACACTCGGGAGCGGTCGGTCTGATTTTTGGAGGTTTCCACCACACTCGGGAGCGGTCGTCTGATTTTTGGAGGTTTCCACCACACTCGGGAGCGGTCGGTCTGTTTTTTGGAGGTTTCCACCACACTCGGGAGCGGTCGGTCTGATTTTTGGAGGTTTCCACCACACTCGGGAGCGGTCGGTCTGATTTTTGGAGGTTTCCACCACACTCGGGAGCGGTCGGTCTGATTTTTGGAGGTTTCCACCACACTCGGGAGCGGTCTGATGATTTTTGGAGGTTTCCACCACACTCGGGAGCGGTCTGATGATTTTTGGAGGTTTCCACCACACTCAGGAGCGGTCTGATTTTTGGAGATTTCTATTTTTGACTTGTAGATTTCCAAAAACAAACGAAAAGCCCCTATTTCTCTTAATTCCTAGGAACTTTCCATTAGCAATGAAATACAGGATTTTTCCAAGCAACCGTTTCTTTTTTATTATTATTATTTGTATACTTACAAAGTAAACCTGAACATTTAAAGGTGCATTAAACAAGCTTGACTGTTTCATTATAGGAAATTGTACTTGCTGGTATAGTTTTTGTAAGTGTCAGTTACTATTATACATAGTCTAATTACCACATTTTAAAATTTCTCACAGCAATTAAAAAAATTTTAATATGCATTTTTTGTATGAAAGCTTCAAGTTTCTTTATTCTTTCCTGTTTTTTTTAAAGCTAGTTTTATTATTTATTTATATTTATTTTTTGCTTCTGATGCTAGTTTGAAGAAAACTCTGGGTGAGCTAAGTCAGTTCAGCTGTCCAGAATGTCCTACAAACTCCAGACTTTGCCAGGCATCCCTTCATATCCCTTTTGCATAAATTGCAGATCTGATGGAGAGGAGCTGATAAGTTTTAGGCACAGAATAACTATACAATTATGTATTGATTGTCAGAGTTCTCTTGTATTTAAGAATTCTGAAAATGTATTTAAAAATCATTTTTCCACTTTATAAAACACACAACTCTACAATTCTAGAAGCAATTAAAAAACTTAAAGAGAGCTTCTGGAATTCTCATTTTATTGAGTAGTTTTTACTCCTGCCACTGCCATATTCCATCATTCTTTTCCTTCATTTTGTGACTGACTTGTACAGTCGGTTCTCTTTTATTACATTTTACTTAATCCCACTTGCTACCTTGTGCAGTAAGCAACCTGTGAAACTCTACATGGTGGCCGTGGACATAGTACTCATGCTGCTCTTCCTTGTGGCAGAGAATGTTTTAATTGGTAAATAAACTGTAGCAGGTTAAGTTGGAAATACAGTCCTCAGTGTCTGGCTTGCTCCATCTATCCAATACGTACTAAGTTCCCACTCTGTGCCATGTACTGAGACAAATCCTTGGTATACAGAACTGAGTAAGCATCACCCCTAAGGAGTTCAAAGTCTATAGGAGGAGACGGATAAGTAAATCAAGTATTTTAATTTAGTGTGATAAATATTAAGATGAAAGATTTCACATTAGGTGATTGCACACACATGTTTTCTAAAAATTATTTAATAGATAATTATTTATATATTTAATTAAATACATAATTATTAAAAATTAGTATACTATTAAAATAATAATAGTGTTAAAAGTATGCTATTATAGAAATATGACAGCAAAATATGTTAGCAAAAATATATTGAGTGCAAGAGATATTATTAACTTATTTCTTCAATTAAAAGAGGACCAATTTGAGAGAATTATAGGAGGAAAGTTTGGAAACTGTCTCCATCTCAGATATTCTGTGTAGGTTTGATACCCAGTTTTTGGAGACCAAGCTTTATAACATGCCTTACCACTGCACAACTCACATTTTTGGTCACTCCCTGCCACCAGCTGATTCTCAACCACTCTCCTCTGTTGTATTCCATTTCCAGCAGTGTGCTGACCACTCCAAAGCAATATTTCCATGTCTGACTTCTCTGAAAAGATTTAAGAGGTATTTACAACTGACTCCTAGAACTTTCAGCCTGGATACATCCCATGCATCTCAAAACTCATGTGTGCCCTAAGTGGCACTTTCTTCTAGTAGTTCTTACCATTGAATTTCTTACTCTACTTCATGGTGTCATAGTCTATCCAGACTCCCAGGCCACAATTTGGGTGGCTTCATGCTTAACCCTCTGCTCTCCATCAGCCTCCACAGCCAACTGTCTCCATCAGCCTCCACAGCCAACTGGCTAACACATTTATTATGTCTATCTTAGAAGTATCTCTAATTCAGAGCACCCTCTCCATCCCTCCTGATGCTCTCTGAACTCCAGCTCTCATCATCTCTACCTAAAGTAGTGAAGCAGTCTTTGTTACCAGCCCCCTTACCTCTTAATTCTTCCATGTCCAGAGGGTTAGCCTTCACAAATTCATCTCTCTGTCCCTCCCTCCATTTCTTCCCTCCACCTCCTCCTTGAAAACCTCTGTTGCTTCTCCACTGCCAATAGAATAAAGTCTAAACCCATCATACATGGTACATGAGAGCCTTCCTAATGAGCTTTAACTGACTGTCATCTCTCACCACTCTCTACAGATGTGTCCACACAGTAGTTACACTTAATTCTTTACTGTTCCCCAAAGGTTCATGATTTTGCACTGTGCTACCTACTTGGATGCCCTTTCTTACATTCTATTCCTAGAAAATTTATTCTTCAAACCTAGCTAAGAGGTGATCTCCTCTGTGAATTCTTTCTCATTTCCCCTCAGCACATTTAGTCATTCTTTCTGTTTCCATTGGAAATTCCTATTGAAATCTGGAATTCTGCTCATATTAGACTGCAATATAACTTTCTTTTCACATGTCTGGCTAGCCTACTGGATGTAAAGTTCTTGATTTGAGAATTAATGTATTTGTTTGATTAGTGTAGAGCCTAGCATACAGGAAGTATGTTTTCCATGACCATTTAAATGATAGATTAGACACTATTGAAGAGAGAATTAGGCCTGGAGGACAGACTGAAGAAATTACCCCCAATGCAATATAGAGATAGGAGATAGAAAAACAAGGAGGTGGCTGAAATACAGAGGACAGAATGAGAAATTCCAACATATATTTAAGAGAAATCCTGTTCTGGACTAAGAGAATAGAAATGATGGGGAGAGGCAGAATATTTGAAAAAGAACAATGGCTGAGAATTTCTCAGAATTGATGAGACAGACAAATCTTTTGATTTGAGCAACTCATGAGTGCCAATAAATAAATAAAGACAAATCCACATATAAAAATACTATGATGAGCCAAAAACAGAGAAAAATCTTAGAAATCTGAGAGAAAAACATTTTCTACAAACGAGAAACAAACTGACAATGGACTTTCTAATAGTAATAATAAAGGCTGTAAAACTGTGGGTTTATATCTTAAAAATGCTGAAGCAAGTAAGTCAATTTAGAATTCCAAATCCAGCTAAATGGTCATTGAAGGAGGAAGTCAGCATAAGAACATTTTTGGGAAAAGATTGTAAAAGTGTACCCAGTGCACACCTAGTGAAAGAATGGTAGGAACTTGAACCTAGAAGAAAGGACTAAGATGAAAGAAATAATGAGAGGCAAAAAATGTTTTTAATTTCAAAAGATCCCTCTAGAAGAAGGTTTTTCAACCTGGGATGGTTTTGTTTCATGGGAAACATTTGGCAATGTCTAGAGATAATTTTGGTTGACATAGCTGGTATTACAGGCACTTAGTGGGCATTGTCCAGAAATGTGCTAAATCTCCTTCAAAGCATGTGACATAGTTGGTCCCTAACTCATTGCCCTGTGTTCATCATTAATTCTTAATGCTTTGACTTTCTCTTCCTTTGTGTTATACCTTGAGTTTCTCTTCCTTTCTCTTCTCTCTTCTCTTCTCATCCTACCCACTTCTCTCTCTGGCTTTACTGTTTTTTCCTTTCATCAAAATTCCCTGAAGGGGATGTTTCAGTTCAACTTTATGCTAAGGAATAAATTCTGGTAAGGTTTATACCTTTGTGTTATACCTTGCCCTTGCAATGAGCTCCTGATGTTATGGCATTTCTAGGGCTCTGCCCTCTCTGCTCTATCCGGGGCTGTCCTTGATAAAATAGCCCCTTAGCACCTTTGATTTTTCTCTTTTCCATATTTCTTGTTTCTTCATGTCCTTTAACTCCTCCTAAATTAGGGTTTTAGAAAGAGATCTTTTGAATTCCAAACATTCCTTATGGATTTTATATGTTCCTCATTTATAAAAGGGAAGGAAAATGTGACTATTCTGTTTCCCAGATTGGTGACCATCACTCAAGAGTCTTACTTTTACCTGTGTCCCTAGAGTCTAAGCACAGCACTGTCTTGTCGTGGGATGGAATATGTTCACCTACCTTTCCTAGTGATCTCGTAGGACTTCCTGGTGTTTCTGTATGTGTGAACTCTGAAAACTTGAGATACGCTGAAATGTGGTGAAACCATGAATTTGCCTGAGGTGTAGAGTACCTTAGAAGAGATACCCATTTAATAGCGTGAATTCAATTTTTCAACGAATCATGATCAGATACATTCAGAATTAGTGCTGAAAGAAGTGGGGGTTTTAAATTTCAGAGTTGGGTGCCACAAAAAGTGACCCCACCACTTGAGCTACTGATACGACCATGAAATGAGTAATCTGACCCAGCTGGGGGACCGGCATGCTCCCCAGAGATGCTCATTGATCTGTTCCTGCATGTGTGCCATGTACCCTAAAACCAACATTTCTACTTGAATGTTAGCCCAGAATAACAGCTACTGTTTACAAAAAAAAACAGGACAATATAAATTAGACACAGTATATAAACCATTACATTAAAAAATGGTTGAAAGGGATCAAAAGGTAAAAAAAATAAAGTGGATCTCTTGTACACAACATAGAGATGGGTCTTGGTCTTGTGTTTTTATCCACTTTGACAATCTGTCTTTTAAGTGATGTACTTAGACCATTCATATTTGAAGTGAATATTGATATAGCTGGATTAATATCTATGTTTGTAACTGCTTACTATTCATTGCATTTGTTCTTTTTTCTCTCTTTTTCTGCCTTCTCTAATTGAACATTTTATATGATTTTTTTTAATGGAATCGATACCTACCCTCTTCTCTCTCTGGCTTTAATTTTTTTCCTTTTGTCAAAATTCTCTGAAGGGAATGTTTCAATTTAGCCTTATGCTATGGAATAAATTCTGGTAAGGTTTATATGTAATGTGGGTATGATGGTTAACCTACTTAAATTAGGAAGTTGTAACAAGTTAAATCACTTGTCCTGGCTGTTTGGAAGGTATTTTGTGGTATTCTAGGATACTGGCTAGGTAGAAAGATGTCACAGTAGAAGGGCAGGCATTTGAGTTGAGATTGTTCAGGTGAGGGACCGGTGCTCTAAGCAGTGGGACAGTGTATGAAGGCTGATTCCAGGGCAGCTGGTGGTAAATGTGTCTGTTTTGCCAGTGTTTTCAGCCCCAGACGAGTACTATGGATTCAGTGAGACCAAAAAAAAAAAAAAAAAAAAAAAATCACAGTGGAATGTTCTTGGGGTGAAAGGGTTTATACCCAACTTTATTTTCATGGTGGCAGGCCAATCACAAGAATCCCATCCACTCAGAGCAAGTCTGCATGCAGCAAGCTGGTCTCTGCCTCTGGGCCTCTCTGCCCCTATAGCCATCTCAGTCTCTGTGCTCGGTGCTGCCACCACTCCAGTCTCCACTTTCCTGCAGCCGTGCCACCGTGTCACCCAGAGCACTGGGCGGAGCTCTTTATATAGAGGCAGTAACAACGTATTGCCCACGTGTGTGTTGTTAGCAAGCTGACCAGGGCCAGGTGAGAATCTTGGCCACAGGAACCTTCACTTTCTCCACAATGTCCTTTATCTTCAAGGTTGATCAGTGATGCAGATAACAATATTATACCAAAGAATGTATGGTTGCCAAGACAGGTGCTGTAAAAGAAAGGGATCTTCAAGATCCTTGGCAATATTGTTTTTATTAAAACACGTCTCTGAGTTCCCAAAACAGCACTGCATAAAGACATTTGCTTTTCCATCAGTTGTGCACAGGAAGTCTGCATATACCTTGTTATGGGAAAATTATTGACCTGTGAAGTGTAAGCGTGCTAACATTTTCATATACATTGTTCAGATACTAAAAAACAAACAAAAACCATCAACCATGGTATACTGGCTTCAGAGGGAGCTTAGTGTCTTGACAATTGGTTTCAGTCCCAGGCAAGTTCACTATGGATTCAAGGTGACCAGCGAAATGACAGTAAAATGTTCTTGGGGTGAAAGGGTTATACCCAACTCTATTTCCATGGTGGCAGGTCAATCACTAAAATCTGGTTCACTCAGAGAAAGTCTGCATGCAGCAAGCCGGTCTCTGCCTCTGAGCCTCTGTCCTCGGTGCTGCCACCACTCCAGCCTCTGCTCTCCTCTCCTGCAGCCTTGCAGCCATGCCACCCTGTCGCCCAGAACACTGGGTGGAGCTCTTTATACAGAGTCAATAGCAACTTATTACCCACACGTGTGCAGTGAGCTAGCCAACCAGGGCCAGGTGAGAATCTTGGCTGCAGGAACTTTCATTTTATCCACACTTGGTTATCTTCATTTGGGTTCCCTGGGAAATAGGTCCTGAGCCAGAGATGTGTATGTCAGAAGTTTACTGAGAAGAAGCCTTGAGATGATGTATACGAGTGGGTATGGAGATGGCAGAGGAATGGGAGGGTGAAGGAAGCAGGGTTAGGCGGAGAGAGGGTTTGGCACAAAGGCCTCAACTCCTCACATAAGGGGTCTGGAGCTAGCACAGCCTCTCCAAGTTCCACAATGGAGCCTTTGTACCCTTCCATCATTGCCTGGATGCAACCTGCTACAGGGAAAGGATGTGACCTTCAGAAATTTGAGTGCAAGGCCCAGAGGGAGACTCAGCTGAGAGCCATCAGTACCAACACTCGCAGAGGCTGGGGAGTGAGATGCCAGTAGAGCATCGCTCCATCTGCTGATTGAAGTGAAGCTACTAAGGGGTTGTGATTCCCACTCTTCTGACACCAAATGCAATGGTGTAGACTTTCCCTACATATGTATATAACAATAACAATATTATGCTCCTCAGTAATAGTATAACCCCATTCGGATACCTGGACCTGATTCCAATGTGTGTAAGTATGTGGGAGGGAGTCTTCCCACACATACTTACACCAAGCCATTCTCAAACATCAGCAGGGTGTCATAACTCAACTCAATTCCGATGCTTTTTGCCCAGATATAGCACCAGATTCCTAAGGTTAAGGGCTCTGTCCTGTAAGACTGCCCTCCACCCCCCATTCCAGATGCTGGTCACAAGCCCCAGGCAGTTCCCTGTGCTTCTGAGCTACCGGCTACAAACTAAAGGTTCCCACGACCTCCCCGTCTTGCCAATGGGTTTCAGCCCCGGGCAAGTTTGCTATGGATTCAATGTGACCAAAGAAATTGACAACAAAACTGTTCTTCAGGTGAAAGGGTTATACCCAACTTTATTTCCAGATGGCAGGTCAGTCACTAAAATCCAGTTCACTCAGAGCGAGTCTGCATGCAGCAAGCCAGTCTCTGCCTCTGGGCTCCTCTGTCTGCACAGTTGTCCCGCACACCCATCCTCTGGGCCTCTCTGCACAGTTGTCCCTCACAGTCATCCCACACAGCCGTCCTCTGGGCCTCTGTCCTCCGTGCTGCCACCACTCCAGCCTCTGCTCTGCTCTCCTGCAGCCTTGCAGCCATACCACCATGTTGCATCCAGAGCACTGGACAGAGCTTTTTATATAGAGTCAACAGCCATGTATTGCCCACAGGTATGCAGTGAGCTAATCAACCAGGGCCAGGTGAGAATCCTGGCCACAGGAACTGAGAGAGAGAGAGAGAGAGAGAGGGGAGAGGGGAGAGGGGAGAGGGGAGAGGGGGAGAGGGGAGAGGGGAGAGGGGAGAGGGGAGAGGGGAGAGGGGGAGAGGGGAGAGAGGGAGAGAGGAGAGAGGAGAGAGGAGAGAGAGAGAGAGAGAGAGAGAGAGAAGCTTGTCTCAGGGGATTTTGTGAGGGCTTCATTGCACTGTCATGATGAACTAAATTATTGGCCATTGGCTGAATCAAACTCCAGCACCTGCCCTTGGGTTGGTGGGGGTGGGGTCCAAAGTCTCTCATTAACATGACAAAACACCCATTTCACCTTTGAGACTATAGTGTTTTCACGACCTGTGGATGAAGACCAAATATAGCTGGGAAATATATATTTGGTCAGATGAATGACCAAATATGTATTTCTTATGATTCATTATATCACAGGGGCTATAAATGGGAGGCAAGACAGGGAATGCAGCAGAGTTCTGAAGACCCAATGTAGGAAGTCTGCAGACCTTTGCCAGGTGGGGGAGGTGGTGATGGGCCACTTGGTGAAATGGAGTGCTGAGTTAAAGTCCATTAGGTTTTTTGAGATGTTACTCATCAGAGTTCACGGGACAGGTTTGTGGATACTAGCTGACTTGTAAGTCTTGTTAGAAGCCTATATCAAGGAATGGATCAGGGCTCTGAGTTCTGGGGAGAATGAGGTGCAATGCCTAGGCAGACTTTCTGAGCACCTGGGTTCAGGATCAGCTTGTAGTTCTTACCAGCAAAGGGGCTCCTAAGGGGTTAACACCCTTCTGATCACCGTTCACCTTGTTGTGAGGAAATATGTGTGATAACGTGGTACAGCTTTTGTCTCTGGCAGGAAAATAAGGATACAACTGATTTATGGCTGTAAGTGGAGAATGGGAGAGTTAGCTCTACTTTTCTCATCCCAGGTAGTGTGATTCACGTTCACTGGTTCCGCAGTGGTTTGCCCAGTGCCTTCTCTGCGCCAGGCGCTGCCTGGAGTACTGATCACTGCAGTGACCCCAAATGGCTTTCTCCGTGGTGGACCAGGCTAACAGCTGAAGCAGACGTGAATCACACAAATCAGGAAGTTCGATTCATTCAGTGAAGGGCAAAAACACTATTAGGGGTTCTGTGGGGGCAGAGCAGCCACTGGTGTGGGTGGCCTGGGGACCCAGCAGAGCACTGGGGGCCCAGGGGGGACCTGGAGGCTGTGCCCAGTACGGACCCCCAGGGCGATACCACTGTGGTGTGGCATTTTCCACTGGGCTCCCCCAGCCAGCACAGCACAGCACAGACTGACTCCCAACAAACAGAACCAAAGCACTCCTCGGGAGTATATCAGGAGGAGCTGCAATTTGGGTTCTGGAATGGGTAGAGACTGAGCACAGGTGCATACACTGAGAGATCTCAAAGTTGCCTTGGAGGATGGGAATTCTGGGGAGATGGTGGCGTGAGCAGGGCAGCGGAAATCTCCTCCCATATATATTTGTGAAAATACAACAAACAGAACTATTCCTAAAAAATGGACCAGAAGATACAGTACAACACACAGGCTACAGCTATACCTGTAAGCTCAGCGCCTCACTAAGCAGGTAAGATACAAAGCCGCGACCCGGTGGGACCCAAGCACTCCCCCACCCCAGCTCACTGGTGGAAGGAAAAGATTCAGAGCAGGGAGGGAGTGGAAGGACAGGCCCGCCAAATAACCAACCCTGGTGATCTGTGCCGGGAGCACTGACACATATCACGTGGTGTATCGGAGATTAGAGAAACAGAAGTGCAGGATCCGAGATGGACACAACAAGCAGGTCCCCTCAGCCAGCTCCTTGGGACAAAAGAAAAATGGGTGCTTTTGTTGTTGTTTTTTTGTTTGTTTGTTTGTTTTTGTTTGGTTAAAGTCTTAAAGAGACAAGGGCCCAACAGTGGAACAAAATCGTCCCAGTGCACTCAGCCCAGCAGGCTGGGAGTCTTGGGGAATTTCATACCCCCTGGCTGGTGGCCAGGCAAAGCAGCCATGCCAAGGCTTCCCACAGAGATCAGCAGCCTGACATTCATTCTCCCCCCACCCCCCGGCCCGTGCAGCAAAGGGTCCGGGAGCTGCCACTGCTGCGGAACACTGGAGGAGCGGCCCTGCCCACAGCAACCTCACAGAATCTACTCCCAGCTGGCGCACAGCTAAGCGGGAAGGACCCCAGAACCCACATCAAGGGCTGGAAAGCACCAAGGGGACCAGAAGGCACCCAGCGAGAATTCAAACCCCCGCAGTGCTATAGGCTAGGCTGAGGGCGACCCTGCACACAGGCAGCTCTGGGGATTATCCCAGAGACTGCCTCCCAGTGGGCAAGAAACCTGTTCAGGACCCGGAGAAGGGCAAGGAGAACAACAAGCAGGAAGGGACTTTGTTCTCCCAGCTGACACACGTGGCACCTACCAGCAACCACTTCTATCACCATGAAAAGACAGAGGAATATGGTACAAAGATTACCCAGACAACCCCAGAGAGAGGGCCTGATGGGATAGATTTATACAATCTTCCTGAAAAAGAATTCAGAATAAAAGTCATAACCATGCTGATGGATCTACAGAGAAATATGCAAGAGCTAAGGGAGGAAGTGAGGAAAGACAATGAAGAAATCAGACAAGCGATAGACAGGCTTAAGAGCAGAATGGACGAGGTGCAAGAGACTGTTAATGGAATAGAAATCAGAGAACAGGAATACAGAGAAGCTGAGGCAGAGAGAGATAAAATGTTCTCTAAGAATGAAAGAATATTAAGAGAACTGTGTGACCAATCCAAATAGAACAATATACGCATTATAGGAGTACCAGAAGAAGAAGAGAGAGAAAAAGGGATAGAAAGTGTCTTTGAAGAAATAATTGCTGAAAACTTCCCCAAGCTGGGGAAGTAAATAGTTTCTCAGTACACAGAAGCCCACAGATCTCCCAACACAAGGGACCCAAGGAAGACAACACCAAGACACATAATAATTAAAATGGCAAAGATCAAAGATAAGGACAGAGTATTAAAGGCAGCTAGAGAGAGAAAAAAGATCACCTACAAAGGGAAACCCATCAGACTATCATCAGACTTCTCAACAGAAACCTTACAGGCCTGAAGAGAATGGCATGATATATTTAATGTAATCAAACAGAAGGTGCTTGAACCAAGAATACTGTATCCAGCACAATATCATTTAAATTTGAGGGAGGGATTAAACAATACCCAGACAAGTGAAAACTGAGGGAATTTGCCTCCCACCAACCACCTCTACAGGATATCTTAAAGGGACTGCTCTATATGGAAGCACCCCTAAGGCTAAAAAGATGTCACCAGAGAAAATAAAATCATAGCAAAGAAAGCAGACCATCCAAATGCTAAGTAAAGGCCAAAAGTAAAATCAACTATCCACAAAATCACTTAAAGGAAATGTAAAAGAGTACAGAATAAAACACCCAGTATATAGAGAATGGAGGAGGAAGAAGAAGAAGAGAGAGAAATAAAGAACCATCAGACTGTGTTTATAATAGCTTAACAAGAGAGTTAAGTTAGACTGTCAGATAGTAAAGAAGCTACACTTGAACCTTTGGTAACCACGAATCTAAAGGCAGCAATGGAAATGAGTACATATCATCAGTAATCCCCTAAATGTAAATGGACTGAATGCACCACTCAAAAGACAAAGAGTAATAGAATGGATAAAAAAGCAAGACCCATCTATATGCTGTTTACAAGAGACTCACCTCAAACCCAAAGATATACACAGACTAAAGGTGAAGGGATGGAAAAAGGTATTTCATGCAAACAACAAGAAGAAAAGAGCAGATGTTGCAGTACTTGTATCAGACAAAATAGACTTCAAAATGAAGAAAGTAGCAAGAGATAAAGAAGGACATTATATAATGATAAGTCCAACAAGAAGATACAACCATTATAAATATATATGCACCCAACACAGGAGCGCTGACATATGTGAAACAAATACTAACAGAATTAAAGGAGGAAATAGAAAGCAATGCATTCATTTTAGGAGACTTCAACATACCACTAACTCCAAAGGACAGATCAACCAGACAGAAAATAAGTAAAGACACAGAGGCACTGAACAACACTAGAACAGATGGACCTTACAAGACATCTACAGAACTCTACACCCAAAAGCAGCAGGATACACATTCTTCTCAAGTGCACATGGAACATTTTCCAGAATAGACCACATACTAGGCCACAAAAAGAACCTCAGTAAATTAAAAAATATTGAAATCCTACCAACCAACTTCTCAGATCACAAAGGTATAAAACTAGAAATAAATTGTACAAAGAAAACAAAAAGGCTCACTAATACATGGAGGCTTAATAACATGCTCCTAAATAATCAATGGGTCAATGACGAAATTAAAACAGAGATCAAACAATATATGGAGACAAATGACAACAACAACACAAAGCAGCAACTTCTGTGGGACGCAGCAAAGGCATTTCAAGAGGAAAGTATATTGCAATCCAGGCTTATTTAAAGAAGGAAGAACAATACCAAATGAATAGTCTAAAGACACAATTACTGAAATTGAAAAAAGAAGAACAAATGAGGCCCAAAGTCCCCAGAAGGAGAGACATAATAAAGATTAGAGAAGAAATAAATAGAATTGAGAAGAGTAAAACAATAGAAAAAAATCAATGAAACCAAGAGCTGGTTCTTTGAAAAAATAAACAAAATAGATAAACCCCTAGCCAGACTTATTAAGAGAAAAAGAGAATCTACACACATAAACAGAATCAGAAATGAGAAAGGAAAAATAACGACGGACCCCACAGGAATAAGAAGAATTATAAGAGAACACTATGAAAATCTATATGCGAACAAGCTGGAAAACCTAGAAGAAATGGACAACTTCTTAGAAAAATACAACCTTCCAAGGCTCACCAAGCAAGAAACAGAAAACCTAAACACACCAATTACCAGCAACGAAATTGAATCAGTAATCAAAAAACTACCTAAGAACAAAACCCCCGGGCAAGATGGATTCACCTCTGAATTTTACCAGACATATAGAGAAGAACTAATACCCATTCTTCTTAAAGTTTTCCAAAAAATAGAAGAGGAAGGAATACTTCCAAACTTATTTTATGAAGCCAGCATCACTCTAATACCAAAACCAGACAAAGACCTCACCAAAAAAGAAAATTACAGACCTATATCCCTGATGAATGTAGATGCAAAAATACTCAACAAAATACTAGCAAACCGAATTCAAAATTACATCAAGAAGATCATCTATCATGATCAAGTGGGATTCATCTCAAGGATGCAAGGATGGTACAACATTCGAAAATCCATCAACATCATCCACCACATCAACAAAAAGAAGGACGAAAACCAGATGATCATCTCCATAGACCCGGAAAAAGCATTCGACAAAATTCAACATCCATTCCTGATTAAAACTCTCAACAAAATGGGTACAGAGGGCAAATACCTCAACGTCATAAAGGCCATATATGACAAACCTGCAGCCAACATCACACTTAACAGCGAGAAGCTGAAAGCTTTTAATCTAAGATCGGGAACAAGACAAGGATGCCCACTCTCTCCACTGTTATTCAACATAGTACTGGAGGTCCTAGCCACAGCAATCAGACAAAACAAAGACATACAAGGCATCCAGATTGGTAAAGAAGAAGTCAAATTGTCACTATTTGCAGATCACATGATATTGTACATAAAAAACTCTAAAGACTCCACTCCAAAACTACTAGAACTAATATCTGAATTCAGCAAAGTTGCAGGATACAAGATTAACACACAGAAATATGTTGCTTTCCTATACACTAACGATGAACTAACAGAAAGAGAAATCAGGAAAACAATTCCATTCACAATTACATCAAAAAGAATGAAATACCTAGGAATAAACCTAATGAAGGAAGTGAAAGACCTATACCTGAAAACTACAAGACACTCCTAAGAGAAATTAAAGAGGACACTAACAAATGGAAATTCATCCCATGCTCTTGGCTAGGAAGAATAAATATTGTCAAAATGGCTATACTACCTAAAGCAATCTACAGATTCAATGCAATCCCTATCAAAATACCAACAGCATTCTTCAATGAACTGGAACAAATAATTCTAAAATTCATATGGAACCACAGAAGACCCCGAATAGCCAAAGCAATCCTGGGAAGGAAGAATAAAATGGGGGGAATTACGCTCCCTGACTTCAAGCTCTACTATAAAGCTTCAGTAATCAAGACAATTTGGTATTGGCACAAGAACAGACCCACAGACCAGTGGAACTGAATAGAAAATCCAAACATATATGGTAAATTAATATATGATAAGGGAGCCTTGAATATACAATGGGGAGATGACAGCCTCTTCAGCAGGTGGTGTTGGCAAAGCTGGACAGCTACATGTAAGAGAATGAAACTGGACTACTGTCTAGCACCATACACAAAAGTAAACTCAGAATGGATCAAAGACCTGAATGTAAGTCATGAAACCATAAAACTCTTAGAAAAAACATAGGCAGAAATCTCTTGGACATAAACATGAGTGTCTTCTTCATGAACATATCTTCCTGGGCAAGGGAAACAAAAGCAAAAATGAACAAGTGGGACTATATCAAGCTGAAAAACTTCTGTACAGCAAAGGACACCATCAGTAGGACAAAAAGACATCCTACGGTATGGGAGAATGTATTCATAAATGACATATCTGATAAGGGGTTGACATCCAAATAATATAAAGAACTCACACACCTCAACAAACAAAAAGGAAATAATCCAATTAAGAAATAGGCAGAGGACATGAATAGACACTTCTCCAAAGAAGAAATTCAGATGGGCAACAGGCACATGAAAAGATGCTCCACATCGCTAATCATCAGAGAAATGCAGATTAAAACCACAATGAGATATCACCTCACACCAGTGAGGATGGCCAACATCCAAAACACAAACAACAACAAATGTTGGCGAGGATGTGGAGAAAAGGGAACCCTCCTACACTGCTGGTGGGACTGCAAATTAGTTCAACCATTGTGGAAAGCAGTATGGAGGTTCCTCAAAAAATTCAAAATAGAAATACCATTTGACCCAGGAATTCCACTCCTAGGAATTTACCCTAAGACTGCAGTAGCCCAGTTTGAAAAAGACATATGCACCCCTATGTTTATTGCAGCACTATTTACAATAGCCAAGAAATGGAAGCAACCTAAGTGTCCATCAGTAGATGAATGGATAAAGAAGAGGTGGTACATATACACAATGGAATATTATTCAGCCATAAGAAGAAAACAAACCCTACCATTTGCAACAACATGGATGGAGCTAGAGGGTATTATGCTCAGTGAAATAAGCCACGCCGAAAAAGACAAGTGTCAAATGATTTCACTCATATGTGGAGCATAAGAGCAAAGAAAAAAATTGAAAGACAAAAATAGCAGCCGACTCACAGAACCCAAGAACGGACTAACAGTTACCAAAGGGAAAGGGCCTGGGGAGGATGGGTGGGAAGGGAGGGACAAGGGGGAAAAAGGGGCATTACGATTAGCAGACATAATGTTCGGGGGGCACGGGGAGGGCTGTACAACTCAGAGAAGACAAGTAGTGATTCTATAGCATCTCACTATGCTGATGGACAGCGACTGTAGTGGGGTAAGTGGGGGGGACTTGATGAAGTGGGGGTATATTAACCATAATGGTGCACTTGTAGCTGTAGATTAATGATACCAAAAAAAGAAAAAATTAACAACAAAAAAAAGTTGCCTTGGAGCTGAGGAAGATTGTAGTGTGAGTGTGAAACAGGCGACCAAGATCTACCTGGCTTTGCTTCCCACCTCTGCCACTTGCCCTGCTACCTTCACTGGACAGACATTCCCACTTTGAGCCTCAATTTCTTCATCTATAAAATGATGCTGTTATGTGAGTCAAGTAGGATAAAATAGAAGTGTTTTTTATTTTAATTGAAGTATAGTTGATACACAGTATTGTATTGGTTTCAAGGTTACAGCACAGTGGTTCAGCAGTTACACACATTATTAAATCCTCACCCCAACTAGTAGTTAACCATCTGTCAACACAGGAAGTTGTTATAGAATTGTTTGCTATATTTTCCATGATGCATTTCCATCCCAGTGACCAACTTACATGATTGCAATTTTTGTACTCCTTTATTCCTTTCACCCACCCCACTCACCCAACCCCTCCCACATGATAACCACTAGTCACTTCTCAGTGTCTATGAATCTACTGCTATTTTGTTCATTTTGTTTTTAGATTCCACTAATAACTGAAATAATATGATACTTGTCTTTCTCCACCTGGCTTATTTCACTTAGCACTTAGACCTGTAGGTCTTCCCTGTTGTTGTAAATGGCAGGATTTCTTTTTTTTATGGCTGAATAATATATTCCATTGTGTACCTATATCACCTCTTCTTTATCCATGCATCTACTGATGGACACTTAGGTTGCTTCCATATCTTGGCTATTGTAAATATGTGGCAATAAACATAGGGGTGTGTATATCTTTTTGAATCAGGGATTTTGTTTTCTTTGGGCACATTCCTCAAAGTGGAGTTACTGGGTAAAATAGTATTTTTATTTTTAGTTTTTCGAGGGCCCTCTATACTGCTTTCCACAGTGGCTGCACCAATTTACCCATCAACAGTGTAGGAGGGTTTCCTTTTTTCCACATCCTTCCCAATGCTTATTTCTTGTCTTTTGGAAAGGTATCATTCTGACTGGTATGCGGGGATATCTCATCGTGGTTTTGAGGTGCATTTCCCTGATGATTTGATGTGGAGCATCTTTTCAGGTGCCTCTTGGCCATCATTGGAAAAATGTTCAGGTTCTCTGTCCATTTCTTAATTAGGCTTTGTTTTCTTGGGGTTCAGGCATAAGAGTTCTTAAAATAAATACATGAATAAATATATTAACATCCATAATAGACAAAAGTGTTTTTTAAAATCCTATAATGTGAATGAAAGGTGCTGTTAATTATTCTGGCCCATGGATTCCTTCTCTCTTACCTACCTCATTGCTCCTGGGCTGGGCTTCGATGCTGTATGGTGGTGAGTTGTAAAATGTTACTCCACTGCCTTCTCTCAGCCTGTTGCTTTCAACTCTTTTTTTTATTTTTTTACCATACCTGACACAGGAATATCTACCTCCCTTCTCCTTCATGATTTGTCTTGTACTCGGATATTTTCCCCCAGAATGCTAGTCAAGATCCATTAAACTGATGTTATTGCCTACTAATGAATTGCAACTTCTAATCTGAACAACACTGAGAGTGCCTTGAATCCTATGTGGAGTCATATGGGCATTTTTTTCTGGTGTGTGTGTGAAGTCTATTGTACAAGTCAGGTATTTCTCTTTGAGAAACTGATTATTAATATTCTTTAAAAATCATCTGTGATGCCTGTGGCAAAGAGACACTCCCGTTGGCAAAGCTGGGATTCCTCAAAGAGGGTTTTATGTTCCCTAAAGTTTTCAGTGTTGAATCAATATAGAACTGTGGCAAAGAATCTTGTTTCAGTTAACCAGCACCACAGTAATCCTGCATATCAAGCCCCAAAACCTCAGTGGCATACAACACAAAGCATTGAGTGGTTCGGTTGGGGTTAGGTGGCTCTGTGATCTTGGGTGGAGGGGCTCACGCAGTGTTTGGGCTGGCTTTGGCCGATCCACACTGATAGCTGGAGCACCTGGTTTCTCACTCTGCTCCACAAAACTTTGATCCTCAAGTTGGTTAGCCCTGGCGTGTTCTCATGCAGGAGAAAGCTTTTCAAGCTCCTGCTGGCAACATATTTGCTAATATCCCATTGACCTAACTTTGTCACAGAGCTGAGCCCAGACTTAAGGGTGGGGCAGAATGTCTCTCAGTGTAACTGCAAAGTTACATGGCAAGAGGATGTGGAATTAGGGAAAGGAAAGAATTAAGAGGCAATGACACAGTGTATCATAGCTTATCTCATACATACACTGTCTTCCTGACTCAGAAGCGGCCATCTTCTCAAGCAGGACTCTGACGTGAGTCCTTGGGGCTGAGCTACAGATGTTTGCCTGAAAGAGACACCATGCTGTCCTCATACCGCTAGATTGTCCTTTTACCAAAATTTCCTTATAAAGGATCCTTCTGTCCAGTGCAGATCATCTTAGTAAAGTAAATGCTTAAGGACTGCCTCTTCTGCCAGCATGTGAAATATGCCTGGTCCTGCCTGAATCCTACATAGTTGTGGGAATCATTTAGATTAAGCCAGAACCTACACCATCATTTTTTACTCCCATTTTCCCCAGTTCTTCCTAGGAAGATATTTATGCCATTGTATTATGGTATTTTGAGTTGATTTATTAAGTTAGTTATTTAAATGAGAGATCCTAATGAGTAAAGCCACCAATAGTCCATATCAAAATATTGTATTTTGTTTCAGGTTTTTCTTGAGATTTAGCTCTGAATTTCTGTCTACTGGACATCCCACTGTCATGTTCCCACAAGCAACTCTCTAAAGCACTTCCGTGTTCCCTGTTTCTACAAACTGCATCACCATGTACCCTTCTCAGAGTGAAGAGTTATCTTCAACCCCTATTCAGTCATTATCTCTCAGTTCTTCTCTTGTGACTAATGGTGGGCATCATTATTTAGCCAGATCCCCAAACTGTTCTTTGTTTGTTTACTGAGCCAGATTCCATGCTGAGCACTGGGATGTGAGCGTGACTAAGGTGCGAATCCTCTCTGAAGCACAGCATCTAGGTGAGGAAGTGAGTTGTGAACACGTAACTCGCAGTATAACGTGGAGCTCTGAATAAAGTGTCTTACATCATTTCCCACATCTAATTTCACATCAATTCTTGCTCATTCTGCCTCAGAAATGTATTTCATATCTACCCTCTTTCCAGGTCTGGAGTTGTGTCCCATACCATGGGTTGGCGCTTACTCTTGTCAGAAGCCCTGGGTGGCCTCCCTGCCTTCACTCTTTTCCCAGTCTTTTCCCTCCTTCCCTGACCACTTGCCCTCACTGGGTGAAGCATGGTTCTCAACATGCCATACCTTGGCTTGAAAACCATCAGTGTGTTTGTTAGTTCCACAATGTGTGTAACATAGAATTACCATGTAATCTAGCAATTCCACTCCTGGATATATACCCAAAAGAATTGAAACGAGGTGTTCAGACAAAAATTTGTACAAAAATATTTGTAGCAGCACTATTCATGATAGCCAAAAGGTGGAAACAACCCAAATGTCCATCTCCTGATGAATGGATAAACAAAATGCGGTATATTCATACAATGGAATATTATTCATCCATAAAAAGGGTGTGAAGCACTGATATATGCTATAATATGGTTGAACCTTGAAAACACCATGCTAAGTGAAAGAAGCCAGACCCAAAAGGCCACATATTGTATGATTCCATTTTTATGGACTATCCAGAATAAGCAAATCTATAGAGACAAAAAGCAGATTAGTGGTTACCTAGGGGCTGAGGGAAGACCCATGTGATACATAATAGTTGATCAATATTTATTGAATTAAATGGTTTGATTAAGTGTTGATTCTGTCTGTAAACTAAGGCTGTATCCCTAATCCTTAATTTAAAACTCTGTGTAACGTTATACTTTGATTACAGCCATCTTTGATTATCTTCATCTAATGACCATTAATTGATTTAACCGTAACACATTTCTTCCTAGTTTACCAGCACCTGCTTAACACAGCGCTTTGTTTTCTTGACAGTTGGAGCACTCTGCTTTTACCTGCTCTCAGAGTTGCTGATTGCAGCCAATGTTCTCTCACCTTCCTTTCCTGTGCAGAGAAATCCTTTGAAACCTTAACATTTAACCATTTTCCATTTTCCCTGTTTAGGGAAAGTGTGACAAAGGATGAGTCTTTTGCTATTTTATTGAGGATCCTTTGGTCTTAGAATAGCATAGTTTGCAAAAAAAGTCTGAGTGCTAAAATACTAGGATAAATAGGGTAGTTTCCCCCATTTAATCCCAATCGGGGCTGCTTCATGTGTCATTATTGTTATTACCATTACTATTATTATTTTATCAAATATTAGATACATTTCCCTTATTCAGTAAAATGTAACCACAGAATTTTAAAGTTTTATATTTAAGGGATATTTGGATGTTTTACACTATCCATTTGTATTGCTAGGCTTTCCCCCAGTTTTATTGAGATATGATGGACATATAATACTGTGTTAGTTTAAGGTACACAACATAATGATTTTATATACGTAATATATACTGCAAAATACTTATCATGGTAAGTTAACAACCATCACCTCATATACTTAGAAAATTTTTTCTTGTGATGAGAACTTTTAAGATTTACTCCTAACAACGTTCAAATCTTGAATGTGGTATTACTAGTTATAGCTCGCCATGCTGTACATTATTACATCCCTAGGACTTACTCATCTTCTAACTGGAATCTTGTACCATTTGACTAATTTTATCCATTCCCCCAACCCTTGCCTCTGGCAACCACTACCTGTTCTGTTTCTATGAGTTTGTTTTATTAAATTTCAGCATATAAATGAGATCGCACTGTATTTGTCTTTCTCTGTCTGACTTAACCTCACTTCACATAATGCCCTCTAGGTCCATCTATGTTATTGCACATGGCAGTATTTCTTTCCTTCTCATGGATGAATAATAATCCATTGTATATTATTATATGCACCATTTTCTTATCCATTCATCTGTTGATGGACACTGTGGAGAAAGTGAAAGTTCCTATAGTCAGGATTCTCACCTGACCATGGTCGGCTTGCTCACTGCACACCTGTGGGCAAATACGTTGTTACTGACTTTCTATAAAGAGCTCCATCCAGTGCTCTGGGCTGCAGGGCTTCAGGATAGCAGAGGCTGGAGTGGTGGCAGCTCCGAGGACAGAGACTGAGACAGCTGTAGGGGTAGAGAGGCCAAGAGGCGGAGACCAGCTTGCTGCATGCAGACTTGCCCTGAGGTGGATGGGATTCTAGTGCTTGACCTGCCACTGTGGAAATAAAGTTGGGTATAAACCCTTTCACCCCAAGAATGTTCCATTGTCATTTTTTCAGTCTCACTGAATCCATAGTGAACTTGTCTGGGGCTGAAACCCACTGGCAAGACAAACAGGTTGTTTCCATGTCTTGGCTATTGTAAATAATGCTGCAGTGATCATGGGGGTGAAGATATCTCTTCAAGGCAGTGGTTCATTTTCTTCAGATAAATGCCCAGAAGTGGAATTGCTGGATCACATGGCAATCCTCTTTTTAATTTTTTGAGGAACCCCTATGTTATTTTCCATAGGGACCTCTCAGATATATCATTTGCAGAAATCTTCTCCCATTCCTTGGTTTGCCTTGTCATTTTGTTAAGGGTTTTCTTTGGCTGGGCAGATACTTGTTAGTTTGTGGTCCCATTTGTTTGTGTGTGTTTGTGTTGCCTTTCTGTCAAATCCAAAAAAATCTTTGCCGATATTGTGTGGCTTTTGCTGTCAAATCCAAAAAAATCTTTGCCGATATTGTACAGGAGCTTACCCTACTCCCCATGTTTTCTTCAAGAAATTTTATGGTTTGTACTAGTAGCCTTGAATTTCAACATAATAAAAGTTGCTACAGAAAATGTTTTTGAGTTATTTTCTTCATTTAATTTTAGGTTATTTTCCTCCTTTAATCTTAGAAGACTTCAATATTATGTGTTCTAAAATACTGTTGTACTTTGAAGCCTTCCAACAGAAAAAGTAGACTTTATTTAGTGACGATTTGGGATGAAACTAAAGGTGCCACTTTAATTTGTGCATCAAAAATTATCTTATAATGTGATTTAATGATGGAATAAAAATTGACCAGGAAGCCCAAGACTTAACAAGGAGCAGGAGAACAAGAAAGCAGGCGATGGTCTTACCCCATCCAACATTTGATTTTTTTTTTTAATCTGTGTCTTATATCTTGAAAAAAATTACTATATAAATTCAGTTGTACTACTTATTGAGAAATACTTTAATCCTTTGGCTAAACCATAGAATAGTAGCCCAAAAATCTGAGTTTTCAATTTTGTTTTATTTATTTGCTTGGAATATGTTAAAGTAGGGATTATGATAATACCTACATCATTGTATTTTTGTAAGTATTTGAACAATTAATCAACTTAAAGCACTTAATATAGGGTTAACACATAATTACGACTATTTTCACAATCATAAATTCAGTTACATAATTCATCTAACATTTACTGAGCACCTCCTATGTGCCTGCCATTGTGCAAAGTATCCTAGATATAAAAAGAAAATGTAGGGAGGGGTTGAAAAAAGGATGGAGTAGGAAGACAAAGCAGAAACCTTTTAGCCCCCCAACCCCAACCCCCACCCTACACACTCCAAGGAAGCAAATACAGCTAGAAAACGGTCTGAAGACTGCAGAACACACCACTTAACCTGGTAAAGGAAAGACCACACAGAGGAGGGTGAAATGGCCAAGTCACCATCCATCAGGAATCCAGCCCTTCCCCCATCCCAGCCCACAAGTGGGAGGAGAGGGACGGAGTGGGCAGCAGATAAGCACTCAGGAGCTCTACACACCTGGCCCTGGAGGTCTGCTCTGGGAGCAAAATAAAAAATGAACAAGTGGGGCTACTTCAAACTAAAAAGCTTCTGTACAGCAAAGGACACCATGAGCAACAAAAAGGCAACCTACAGTATGGGAAAATGTATTTGAAAACGATTTATCTGATAAGGGGTTAACATCCAAAATACATAAATAACTCATATGCCTCAACACCCAAAAACCAAATAATCTGTTTATTTGGGAGGAGGTCCTGAACAGACATTTTTTTTCAAAGAAGAAATACAGATGGTCAACAGTTCCATGAAAAGATGCTCCATATCGCTAATCATCAGGGAAATGCAAATCAAAACCACAGTGAAGTATCACCTCACACCCATTAGAATGGCCACTATCCAAAAGTGTTGGCAAGATTGTTGAGAAACAGGAGCCCTTTTACATTGTTGGTGGGAAGGTAAATTGGTGCAGCCACTATGTAAAGCAGTATGAAGGTTCCTCAAAAAACTAAAAATAGAAATACCATACAACCCAGTAATTCCACTTCTAGGAATTTACCTGAAGAAAACAAAATCCCTGACTCAAAAAGATATATGCACCCCTATGTTCATTGTTGCATTATTTATAATAGCTAAGATATGGAAACAACCAGTCCATCAATAGATAAATGGATAAAGAAGATATGGTCCATATGTATAGTGGAATATTATTCATCTGTAAAAAAAAGAAATCCGGCCATTTGTGACAACAGGGATGGCCCTAGAGGGCATTTGCTAAATGAAATAAGCCAGGTGGAGAAAGTCAAATACCATATGATTTCACTTACTTGTGGGATCTAAAAACAAAATGAAACAAAATGAACAAAATATCAGTAGACTCATAGACACTGAGAAGTGACTGGTGGTTATCATGGGGGAGGGGTTGGGTTGGGGTAGGTGGGTGGAGAGGGTGAGAGGATAAAGGGGCACAAAAATTCTCAATATAAGTTGGTCGTGGGGATGGTAGCACAGCATGGAGAATATAGCCAATGATTCTATAACATCTTCATATGTTGACAGATTATAACTGCTCTAGTGGGGGTAAGGATTTAATGATATGGGTAACTGTTGAACCACTGTGTTGTATGCTTGAAACCAGTATAAGATTGTATATCAACTATATTTCAATAAATAAAAATGTAGGGTCCCTGGACCCTTTGCAGCTTCTAGTAGAGAAAAATATTATGTAAGTAGTTATGATTTCCTGGAATACACTCATCTCCCACACCCTTCCTCTGGTCCATGGCTGCTCTTTATAATATAATCCTGCCCTTTGGTCTCTTCAGGGCCTTTTTCTTTTTCATTGGTCCCCCTCTGCAGCTTCTTTCCAGTTAGCACATATATTCAGTCAAGTGCTACATCCTATAAACACAGGCAAAACCCAATTCTCCATCTATAACAAAAATAAACCCGGAACCCAACAAATCAAGCAAACCCAGCTCTTAACTCCAGAGCCCCTTCTAGTTACTGCCCACTGCCCTCCTCTTCACAGCCATTCTCTTATTTGCAGCTAGCCCTTATTTCCTTCCTTTTTCACCTTTCATTCTTTCCTTAACTTGTCCTCTGGCATCTCCCTTACCCCTGCATGGGATATATTCTTCTCAGGTCACTGGTGACCTCCTAATTGCCAAACCCAGGTATTTTACCATCCTTACCTTCCCCCCTCTCTCTGTGGGATATTCCAACTCTTGGGAGATCTCCTGCTTGAAGCTCTTGAGTGGATTCTCTTCCATTTCTCCAGTCTTCTTCCTTTGCACATCCCTTAAATATTAACATACCCAAAGAGCCTGCCCTTTTCCCTGCTCTTATTCCATCTGTCATACTTGGTCTGTATTTTAGGCTCAATGCTCCCCACTGATGTTTTCTGACTTCCTTCTAGACATTTCCATATAGGTGTCCCAGGTACCCCAACTCAGGTAACCAGAAAACATCTTTTTGCCTCAATTTCTTCTCTCCCTTCAGTATTTGCTATCTTGGTGAATGTGCTCAGTTGTCCAAGCCAGAAATGTAGATCAGTCCTAGACTTGTTTCTGTCCTACTGCCCACGTCTGGGTGGTAAGCCTTGTTGAGTCTGTCTCCTCCTCCTCATCCCTACTCTCTCTGCCTTGGTTCAGACCTTGTCACTTTTGGACCATTATTTCTGCACTGGTGATCCTTGGAGTCTGTCTAATGTATTATTCATATGGCTGTTGGCTTAATCTCTCTAAAGTGCAAATCTGGTTATGTCACTTCCTTTGTAAAACTTTAGTGGTTCTCAGTTGTCTAGAGAATAAAGTTCAGTCTCTTTAGCATTTCATGATCAGGCCTCAGCCTGCTTCTTTTCAGTCCCATCCCTGACTGTTGCTGTATACTCTCCTTTCTCTAGCATAACACTAAGGGAGGCCTGATTGTGAAGCCTTGAATGCTGTATGCCAACACCTTGACCTTTTGCAGGGTGGAGTCACCTTTCTTTCAAGGAAGGTGAGTTTCAGAATTGGAAGAAGCCTTTCAAGGCCTTGGAGTCTATTCACTTCATTAACTCCAGAGAAGTAGATATCTGTTCTCTGAACACAGATAACCAACCTGTTTCTTATTTTTTGTTCTGACTTAGAAAATGGAAAGAATGCCAATTTTCATATAAGCATATTGTGAAGTCTAAACCTACATTAACCTCATCAAGGATGACCATCCTTTCTCTTATCTCCCTTTTCCTTTATGGTTCTGCAGCTTTTCCTTTCCTGTGTGTCTTCATCCATCTATGATATTCTTTTTGCTCTTTTATACTTCTTGTCCACTTACTTTGATCAGTGTATGTCCTGCACTCCCTCAAGGACTTTGGATTGCAATATAAGGGAAAATAAAGTCAACACTTAAAACTCCCCTTTGAAAGGAGAGACCAGAAACTATCACAATGGTCATATTATACCCAGGAATGTCCTAAACGAGACTCTTTGGATCAGAGATTGGCAGTTGAGGGCCCTGCAGTGAGCCCTTCCTTCTTCAGCCTGGAGCTCATCTGCTCTGAAATGCTCTGACCCAGAATTGCACTGTTCGTGGAAAGACGCTGTCCCCAGAGTCAGCTGCCCTTAGACCTGGCTCCTTCAGGATGAGTGTCAGGCTGGCACTGAACTGCGCTTGGGTGTGAGTTGTTAGTGCAGATGGAGGCCTCAGTGTGTGATGCTTGCCATGTGACCAGTGTCTGTGAGCACATGGATACCTTCTTTTCTGCACCAGCTGACCGAATCCTGAAAGACACCAAGTGTAAGTGGAGTGAGGTGGTTTGGAGCTGGCAAGGAGCCCAATGCCAACATCCTAACTGTCCTCTCTGGCCAGATCTGCTGGGTATGTGTCCTTAGGGATGGGTCTAGAGTTTGGTTGGTCACAGAAGATATGTTACTCTTCTAAATTCTGTGACTCAGTAATGACAGCCACCACTTCTATCACTCTAAATAGTTCACAATGTGCTTTCACATTCATGATCTTCTCTGATGTTCACATTGACCCTGCAAGGCAGTGTATTAGTTTCCTAAGACTGCTGGAATGGATTGCACAAACTTAGTGACATAAAGCAACAGAAATTTATTGTCTCACAGCTCTGGAGGCCAGAAGTTCGAAATCAAGATGTCAGCAGGACTATGGTCCCTCTGCAAGCTCTAGAGAAGAATCTTCCCTTTCTTCTTTCAGTTTCTGAAGGCTTCTGGATTTCCTTGGCTTAGGAGAGCATAACTCCAATCTCTGCCTCTGTCTTCATGTAGGCTTCTCTGCATGTATGTCACTTCCCCTTTTCTATTTCTTATAAGGACACCTGTTGTTGGATTTAGGGTCCATTCTAATTCAGGATGATCTCATCTCAAGATCCTTACCTTAATTACATTTATGAAGACCCTATTCCAAATAAGCTTACATTCTGAGGTTCTACATAAGCATATATTTTAGGAGGCATTATTCAATCCAATACAGTTAGGTATTATTAGTGGACTTACTTGAGGACGTGGAACTTAGGGTAAGTGTTTTGCTCAAAGACACATTGGACCATGGACCCAGACTCAAGTCTTTGGACAACAAATCTCATTTTCCCATGGGGTCATATTAGTCTTTCTCTTTGCCACAGCTTCAGAGCTATCAGAAGGGGCTGGGCAATGCTTAGCTGCTAGGGTCCATGGTCAGTGTGGCTAGGGTGGACATGAGACCATTCGAAATGGCTGCTTCCCTCCTTCCCTGGACTAAAGGCACGTACACCCAGACCTAAAGTTTGAAAGAAGATGTGAATATAAACAATGCTTTTCATTTCCTCTCTATATGTTTTATGAGGGCCAGGTAAACTGATAAAATCAAGGTTATAATGTGCCCTTCTAGACCAGTTTCCCTGTGGAACTCCCAGTATCCTCCTACAGTTCTGGGCTTGTCCCCTGGGACAGCTGTCCACCTCCCAAAATTTTCCTTTCTTTTTTGCCCCTATAAAAAGACTTTGTGGTTCTGTGTGCCATTTTCTCAAGGACTTTTGTCGTTTTTATTTAAACATTTTAGTATGAAATATTTCAGACATGTGAAAAAGCATAAAAACATTATGAAAGCGCATACCCACCACTTACCTGAAGACATCAAATATTACTAATACATTGGAAGCCCCTATGTACCTGTTTCTCCACAAAGGTAACTGCTTGTTGTATTTCTTTAGAGTTACTTCATTGCCTCTATCCCTACATGACACAAAATCTTGATCCCAAGGAAATGCAGAGCTTTTTTAGGTTGATGTTTTGGGGTGATGTTTAGGGGATATTTATTGAGCACCTACAGTGTACCAGGCTCTGTCAGGTGTTTTCCCAGCACTGTCACTGACAGCAGCCATCCACATTTGGAGTCATTTTCCTGGTTTTACCGCCATGAAAACAGAGCAGAGATGGGAAGTAATAGCCCCAAAGTCTAACACAAATACCTATCTAACCACATCATGTCACTTTGCAAGTTGCATCTCATCTCTGTCTACATAGGCTGATGAGGAGGTGCTGGTTGGGAGCCCTGGCTTTGAATTGGCTGTGTGATTCTGAATGAGCTTTCCAAACTCTCTGGTCTTCCTTCATCTCTAAAGTGAGGAGTATTGAGTCAGTCTCTAAGGTGTCTCCTGTTTTAAAAGTCTATGAGTCTCTTAAAAATGTGCAGATACAAATGCTTTCATGCCGTGGAGCCTTATCTAAGTTCCTTTCCTCTCCAGTCTCCATGAAGTTAGGGGAACACTTTTCAATCACTCTGAAGTTGCTTTTTGTTATTCCCACATCAGCTTGTGGTCAAGGATGCGGACCTGCGTGCATCACCTTGGGCCAATGCCTGAGAGGTGAGAAGTGAGTACTCAACCTGGTTCACCCTTCCTCGGCTCCTGTCCTCCACTTAGGTTCTTAATGATTTACTATACTTGGACTTCTATACTTGCTATACTATAAGTCCAGTGTCTACAGTTTAAAAGCAGTTTAGCCATAACAGAAGTAAAAAGGCATAATTCCACCAAGAAAAAAGTCAAACTAATGTGGCTGTTTCACTCCAAGGACTAAGTGCCTCTGAGAGCATTTATATCCGAAGCAAAGATCTGCTTCCTGCTGCCTGGCAATTTCACACTGTTCCTCTCCTCTACCAGGCCACCAGTTCCCAAATGCGCAGCTTCCAAGTGGGCGGCTCTTGATGAAGCCCCTGCACCCCTCCAGTCCTGCTACAGGAGTAGCTGCTGTGGCCAGCGTGCTCCACCTGCAGTTCACGGAGATCTGGGTGCTTTATTTTAGTCACGTGGGCTTTAGCCTGAATTTCACCATGACTTATAACCCCATTTCTTCCTCTCATCCATCAGCCAACCCAACATTTTTTGAGCATGGGCCAGGTGTGGTGTTATCTCCTGATGATATAAGGGGAATACATACTGCTTAGTCACACGAGCTTGTTTTCTGGACTCTAAACAAAAGGCCTAGTAACCACTTCTTTCCTAAATTGAGGACCCCTTGGTATGCATCCTAAGGAGAAGCAGCAAGGACTGGGGCCATGGTTGGTGGAGAGAGGCCTCTAAGGCGACCTAATGCATTGAGCGGCAGGCTACTTCTGAACTGTGGAAAACCTCCTGACACCCACGGAGGGCTGAGCTAATTACAGGTGATCATTTTTATTGCTATGCTACCTCAGGGCATCATTCAATCAAATGTGTGTTCTGGAAGGAATAGTGCTGATTATGTATAAAGTGAAAACATGCTATTGGTCACACCTTTGAGGATGATCGGAGGTGAGCCCAGCAGCCATTGCTGATTATAGGTGGGTTGGTGGTACTGCTTCCTTGATTATGCTGTCATTATAGCTGTTAGAACACTTTCTTCTTGCAAACCGTATCTGAAGGGCATCAGTTAAAGTGAGTAAAAGTGTCAACCTGCTTTATTTACTTAAAGGTACTGGGAAGGAATGAAAATTTGGCAAAACCTTGGTTTCTTAAAACCGGGAGGAATGAAACATTTTGACAGCCTAGGGGAAAGAGCAAAGTAAACTCTTTTTTTGTAGAGATGTACAGTTAGAAAGTCTGTATTTTGAATTGGGTTTCAAGTTATTAAGTTCCAGCTCCACAACGGATTTGCCAGAGAATCTTAGACAAATCTAAGTTCCTGCCTGACGATGCCTTTTTACTTCTGTTATGGCTAAACTGCTTAGGATGCATTAAGCTGCCTTTGCGTGCCATTTTAATGTTGGAACGTAATGCCGTGGTATGACAAAACATCAGTAGGAACTGTTATTCAAGGTCTGCTATTCACATGCCACTTGAGAGCCTGTGGAATTGTAGGGAGGGGCGATGGGAGTCATAGCACAGGGCTCACCTAAGAGTGTTTGCTTTCTCTGCTGCAACAGGAAACAAGCTCAAAATCAAATCCTGGAGGGACCATAGACAAACCCTCAATGCTTTGTAATACATGTGTTTCTTAGTGATGGTGGGTGGCATGGAAGCGATGAAGCTTATAAATTCTTTGAGACCCATGGAAAAGGTTATGACTCTGACCTTGTCCCTTTTACATTTACTCCTGCTGTTGTCATGTTGCATTTTAATTTATGTGCTTACATATCCAGCTCTCTCTTGGGTCTCTGAATGCCTCTAGGTCAGGAACTTTGTCTTATTTTTGTATTTTCAGTGTATTTTTAGCACAGGACCTGTGCATCAGAGGTCCTCAATGCAATTACCGAATTGAATTGCTTTATTTGGCTAGTTACAGCTTTG
Source organism: Smutsia gigantea (assembly GCA_032199065.1). Taxonomy (NCBI): domain Eukaryota; kingdom Metazoa; phylum Chordata; class Mammalia; order Pholidota; family Manidae; genus Smutsia; species Smutsia gigantea. Next base: position 124,120 of record JAVSCE010007280.1, read on the forward strand.
AATTGTAAATGCCATAGTTTTATGCTAATGCTTTTACTAATATCTTTGAATGATAGGAGATATGTTATTTTTCTGTAGTTTAAAATGCTAGTTTCCCCCAGATTTTCAGGTTTCTCCATAGTGAGTTCACATCATACTCAGATGTTTGAGGAAGAGTGGGAGTTGCAAAATTTTTGTTAGCACAATTCTGTTTTTATAAAATTTCAAAGAGACTTTGACTCCCTTAAATCTCAGTAATTAACAGATATTAAAAATGTCATGATATGAATCTCTGTGCCTGTGATATCATCTAATGGGTGTGAAGCCATCTGTTTAGGTAGCTCTTTGCAAGGTGACAAATAGCTTCTCTGTTGAAACCACGAAGTAACCTAAATACAAGGATAAACTCTCTTCACATTTAAACCTACAAAACATCCTTGCTTTCTTACAGGAAGTCTTTTGAAATCAATTTTCTTGTGTGATATACATTTAATTACAAAATGATGCTTCCTTATCAATCGTACTTTCCTTAACAAGGATATAAGGATATCCTGAAAGGTATGTATTTGGGATGTTCATACAAAGGCAAGATGCTAGAGATCTAGCTGGATCCTGCAATTGATCTGACCTCTTAATAAATAATACAGAAATATGAATAAGATATTCATGAAAGTAATAAAAAATGTAATTGTTACTTTTAGCGTTATGATCTAACAATGAGAGTTTATAGTGTGGTCATCCCACTGGGATAGAAGAGGACACCCTGGGATTTCACCCTTGCCTCTGCCCTTACCAGCTGCTGTCCATGGGCAACTGCCTTAGCATCTTTGAGTCTAGCTCCCTAAGTGTGATGTGAGGCTGTTAGAAATTTGCACACAAGATTGTTGTGCTTAAATGCATATGAGAAGTCTTGATATTAAGTGTAAAGGATGTACAAATATAAAGAATTATTACCATAAAAGGTCAGGTCATGTGGATTTCCTAGATTACTCCTAGGAAATCTTGGTCAGTTCTTTGAACATAATTACAGATACATTCTAGAATGATACTTTCATTCCCATGTCTAATACGACCTTTTTGTGTCCCACTCCATAGCTCTATGGTAATGAAAGTCATCTCTTGTGGAATGTTAGGAGGCAGAGGAAGAATTAGAATAGTTGGTGATACGATATTGGCTTAACACATATTTACAGAAGTAAAATGAACTTAGCATTTTATTGAGTACTATAGGATGTATTTCCACATGATTTTTCTCAGCCAAATTGTCTAAACTTTCAGAAGATAAGCTGAATTTCTTGCAATCTGTAGATACTATGTAGATAGTAATAAAAACATGTTATATTACTTTAAGAATTTATAAAATATTTGTCTCTCTAGATAAAATAGGGATGTTATGTAATATACTATGTTACCTCTTTTTGCCTTGGCTACAAGGAAACTCAAAGCTCAACTTTGTGGTGACTATTTTAGCCAATATCAGTGCTGTTTAAGAGGCTCTCCTTAGACTACTGACATCAGAATCACTTGGAGTACTGTTTTATGCACTCTGGACCTCACCCTGGATTTACTGATGTAGATTTCTTGCATTTCAGATATTGGTTATTTTTAGGTACACCATGAAGTTTGTGTATTACTGGCTTAGGATTTCAGATTCTTCTTCCTCCCATTACATGAGTTTGGATTTTATGTCTCTATCTTAATATAGCCATATTATATCTTATAATCACCCACAGGGCAGAATAACTAAGACCTGTTCATTTGAAAAAGATAATAAAAACCAAGACAGAGTCTGAGTAAAAACAGTGCTTTCTGCCAGTTGCCCTGTAATCTTTTTTTAGGTGTAAGTCAGGACTTACAATCTGCTCTCACACTGAAGGTGGCGAGAAGGAGGACCTGTGGCTGTGATCTGCTGGCGCCTAGTCGACCGTGCTCCCTGGCAGCAGTGATGCTGTAGGTGATATAAAAAGGCACTACAGATCCAGAGATGAGATGTAGGAGGCACTGTCTTGGGGTGTGGGTTTATGTTTTGCATGTACTTATCTGTTTCTAGTTTGATGCTAAGATCCTTGGGGGCGGGGACTGTTTGATTGTTTGATATCTCTTCAGGAAAGCACAGTGCCGAGCACCCAGAACACAGTGGGAGGGAGGGTTAGTGGTATTGACCGTTGTTCGGAATTCAAAGTTAACATATTAGTTTAAGTTGTTGAGAATGCTTACATTATTGCATATGTTATCTTTAAAAATACACATTTTAGAGCCAAATCGAAGGGACTTAAAAATAGGGCTTACCCCCTAACCCCCTAATCCACCCCTCTGTCTGGCATGCTGTATTTCCTCACCCCCCACCCCCATCCCCAATCTCCACACCTCTTTCAACACCCAACATGATGGCATTTGATTCACCGGGAGACCATGTGGCATAATGGAATGACTATGGGCCAGGAAAGCCAAGGCCTCAGGGAGTATGGACACTTCCAAGATCTGTGACCAGGGCACACACTGCTAATTGATTGTAGATCGTTTTCCCCCTGGAGCCTGACACAGCTGCAGAGTCCCAGGCAGTGCTTCAGGAAACTGCCGCCAGTGAGGCTGATGTGAAGAAGAGTGAGTTCCTGTTGGCCGTGGTGACTGACCTTCCAGTTTCTCCTAGTCAGAACAAACCTCTCCTTCTTCTTTAATTATTTTTAAAAACAGATTTTTACTAATTATAGAGTGGATGCAAAATATTTATAAAGTGTATGTAAGATGAAGGATGACAGAACCTCAAACACCTTCCAGTTCAAACAAAAGAACATAAGCATTGCCTTTGAAGGCTCCTGCAGCCTCTCCCCAGTCCTGTTCCCTCCTCTCCACCATGTTAGAGGTAACCACGCTCCTAAATTTGTTTTTTTTTCTTATCATAACTTTACTATACAGTCATATCCTTAAAAAATACATAGTTTTGTTTTTGAATTTTATGTACACATCATACAATATGTGAGACTTCTTCATGTTAAGATAAATTGTATGAGATTCATCTATGTTGTGGATAGGTATAGTGCATTTCTAGTACTGTATCATATCCCAGTGTATACCCAGTGTATTTGTTATACCATTTATGGATACTTGCATGATTCTAGTTTGGCACTCTTAAGAACAGTTTTGCTATGAATCATCTTGTACATGTCCTCGGGTGCAACAGATTTTCTAGGGTTATACCCAGGAGTGGAGTTGTTGGCCCATTGGTTTTGAACATGCTCAGCTGTATTAAAGGCCACATTGTTTTCCAAATGGGCTGTATCAGTGTACACTTCCACCATCAACATATAAGAATGACTTCAACGACCACTGTGGTTATGATGACCGATGATGGCGAACTTGCATGCTGTGTCCCATGAGCCTGGCAGGATTCTAGGCATTTTCCATATAAAAACTCAGGTAATTCACCACAATAGCCATGTGTGTGCTAGTTGTTCTATATCCTTGCTAATACCTGAAATAGTCTCTTACATTTTGCTAGTCTGGTGGGTGTGAAACAGTATCTTCTTTTGGCTTTACTTTGTATTTATCTGGTTACTAATGAGGTTGAGCATCTGTTCATATGTCTGTGGAGTTCTCACCTGTTCAAGTGTTTGCCCCATTTTTAAATTGGGTTATTGTCCTTCTTATTCTTTAAGCCATAATAACTTTCTATTTTTTTCTACTTTTATAATTGTGTCCTGTCTTATTTCTTCCTTAAGACTGTAAGCTCCCTAAGGGACTGACAATGTCTTAGATGTTCATGTTCTCACAGAGCCCAGAATTATGAGTTGAATATGGTCATTGCACTGGCACATCTATTTATTTAGCTATTTACTTATTTTTGAAAGTCTGTACCCTTTTACCAACCTCTACCTATTTCTCCCATCCACCAGTAACCATTTTTCTACTGTTTCTGTGACTTTGACTTTTTTGGGGGGATTGCACATATAAGTGACACCATACAGTATTTGTCTTTCTTTGTCTGGCTTATTTCACTTAGTATAATGCCCTCAAGATCTATTCCTGTTGTTTTCTTCTTTCTCATGGCTAAACAATATTTTACTGTGTGTGTACATATATATATCCCATTTCTTCATCAGCTCATCCATTGATGATAATTTAGGTTGTTTCCATATCTTGGTGTGATATTATTATTTATAATAAATATATATTTGGTCTTCATTCCTGTTTCTGGCACAGAGCTCCTAAAAGTCTTGGAATTTCCTTAGAGATGGGAGTGATAAAGATGTCCTGTTATGTTAATAAGGTGACTTTTGGAAAGTACCTGAGGATGGTTGCCTGTGGAGCCAACCTTCTAATTAGAGGGCTGGAACTTTCAGGACCCACCTCCCCTAACCCCTGCTCTGTGCGGGGGAGAGGAGTTGGAGGGTGAATCAATTGCCAATGGCCAATGACTTAATCAGTCATGACTATGTAATGAGCCTCCATAAAAATCCAGAAGAACAGGGTTTGAAGAGCGTGGGTTGGTGAATACATGGAAGTGCTTGGGGAGTGGTGGTCCTGGAGAGGACATGGAAGCTCCATGCCCTTTCCCTATGTTTTGTCCTATGCATCTCTTCCATCTGGCTGCTGCTGAGCTATATCCTTCCATAATAAATCAGTGAGTGATCTGGTAAGTAAAGTGGTTCTGTGAGTAGTTCTAGCAAGTTAACAAAGCCAAGGAGGGGGTTGTGGGAACCCCCAATTTATAACCAGCCAGAAGCTACAGGTAACAACCTAGGCTTATTATTGACCTCTGAAGTAGAGGGTGGTCTTGTGGGACTGAGCTTTTTATCTGTGGATTTGCTTTTATCTCCCAGTGGTGTTAGTATTGAGTTGAATTCTAAGACACTGTTGGTATATGAGAATTGCTTGTTGGTGTGGGGAAACGCGTGCTTACATGAATTGGGTCCCAGAACCCTTTTTTGAATAATGCTGCAATGAGCATGGGAGATCAGATAACTCTCTTCAATGTCTTATTTTCATCTCCTTTGGATGTATAACCAGAAGTGGGATTGCTGGATCATATAGTAGTTCTATTTTTAATTTCTTGAGGAACCTTCACACTGTTTTCCATAGTGGCACTACCAATTTACATTCTCACCAACAGTGCACGAGGTTTCCCTTTGCTCTGCCTCCTTGATAAGACTTGTATACGTTGTCTTTTTGATGATGCCATTTCTAGCCAGTATGAGGTCATATCTCATTGGTTTTGATTTGCATTTCTCTGATGATTAGTGATGTTAGCACCTTTTCATTTATCTGTTGGCCATCTGTATGTCTTCTTTGAAAAATGTCTATTCAGTTCCTCTGTTTTTTAGTTTTTTTATTGCTATTGAGTTCTATGAGTTCTTTATATATATTAGATAGTAATCCCTTGTCAGATATATGATTTGCAAATACTTTCTCCCATTCTGTAGATTGCCTTTTCTTTTTGTTGGTGGTTTTCTTTGCTGTGCAGAAGCTTATTAGTTTGGTGTTTCTGTTCTTGTTGCCTTTGCTTTTGTTATCAACAGGAATATTTATTGAATGAGGACCAATAATTAGGGCCAATTTACTTTGTAAAATGGTAATCCTTCATCCATAACCCAGCCCTTAGAGGTTAACTGAACACCTGCAGGGATGTTGCAAAAGGAACTCCTCCATCAGGAAGGAGGTTGTACTACATAGTATTAAGTTTCTTCCACCTCTAAAATTTCTCAGTCTCTGAAAAACTTTGACCCATTCAGAAAATTTCCCTTTATATTTTGCCTCCTAAGCCTTGGCCAACTAGCTTCTGTGGGTCCTTTGAGCAATTACTTAAAAAAAACAACTTTCTTATGAAATAGAATACAGATAAGCAGACAACTGCATAATACATGTACACTACAATGAATAATTGTATTGCACCTAACTCACTCAATTATTAAATAACATCTATTGTGATGCCAGACAGAACAGCCACCATTAGCAATTCAGCCTCTTGGTATGATCTAGAGAGGGCTAGCAAATGTGGCCTATGACCACATACAGCCCACTGCCTAGTTTTGTAAATAAAGTTTTATTGGAACAATGATGTTTATTTGTTTTCACATTATGTATGGCTGCTTTTATGTTGCCACAGGATAGTTGAGTAGTTGTCACAGAGACAGTATGGCCTGCAAAGCTGAAACTGTTTACTCTTTGGATCTTTGTAGAAAATGTCCTCCAACTTCTGTTCTAGAGTCGAACTTGGAAAAACACAACATCCTCTATATCCTGTGTGGTTTCATCTCTAAATAATACTAGTCTAGCAAGTCTTTGTTATAGAGGAGGAAGTTAAATAACTATAACATTCAATAATATTAAACTCTAAAATCTACTTTAATGAAATCTTAAGAGTAGCCAGAAACTAAGCCCAAAGCAAATTATCTCTAAATCTTGACCTCCTTAAGGGTGTGCTGAACTGCATCAACCACATTTTATAACAAAAAGACTGGAGCAACCCAGTAATTTTTTAGGTCACAAGGTGTAACTAATTGAATAGAAAAAGAGATCAACATCTTGAGATTACATCCCTGGAGAAAATAACACCTGAAACAGATTGAGTTTTTTGATTAACTTATTCCTTAGTGAATAGCAGTTAAACATTCAAACTGATGAACAGGCTTAGTAGGGAACGGAGCTAGGATACACATTCTGTAACTGACCTTCCAGGAGTGCATGTGGGTCCTGCGTCCCCCTACAGACACATGTCTGACCTTTCGGAAGTGCACATGCGCATGGTGTCCTCCCACAAGTGCACATCTAACCTTTCAGGGGTGCACTTGCACACCGCATTCCCCCCACAAACACACAGGAGGTGATGCTTTAGTCAAAGGCAAACCAAAATGAGATGGCCACAGCTAAAGTGCTTTCGACTTGAACACAGAAAGTTTTGGCTTTAATTTTTTCCTACAACTGGCAATTTCCCTATAGCAAAACTAATTTAGTTTTCTTTAGATAAGCTCATAAATGAAAAAGAAAGTAGGAAATAACTTAACTGCCTATAGGGGAAATGCAGTTGAAGACAATAGTTATATAAAGTTCATTTTAAGGAAGTCCAGTGTATTCTCTCTTCCAAGCCGTATTTCATTCTAAAAGTCTCTAATGCTGGAGAGGGGAGAGTGGCTAAGAAGCAGATATGTTTTGTTGTGCTTCTTTGAGGCAAAGAGTAAATTGTAATCTGAGAACAAGATATACAATTCAGAGCCTGATAATGCCAGCCCCCTCTTTCCCCTCCAATAAAAAGTAATTGTATGCCAAAACCCCAGGCTTTTCAAATTTGTGTTTAAGGCATGCTTGTTTTGGGCTGAATGAAAAACTGAACACATTAAAATAACAGTCTTTCAAATATATAGAGAATTATTTTTCCTTCCCTAAAGGAGTAATGGCTAGAATGGTAGCTCTTTGGAAAAGTATTCTTTAAAAATGATTTGTGGTAATAGGTGAGTTTGAGATCAGAAGGAGATCGTAGGCCCAAACTGAAACCCTCTCATCTAAGAGAAGGCTGATCAATGTGCACGTGAATGCCTATCTCTTTTATTGTAATTTCCTTTATATCTTTTATCAAAGCAGGTGTAAATGCTCCATGGCAGTAGGATCCAGAGGCGGGGGGCCCAGTGTTTGTCATCAAACAAATCTGGGCTCAGTTCCCAGATCTAGTGCTGCATAATTGTGTAATTATCTTCCCTGGGGAAGATGTTTGCTCTCTCAGAATCTTGGGAACCTCACCAGAAAAATGGAAACAGTAATGACCCCTGCTCTAGGGTTTTAAGTATTCAATGAGATACTACATATAAGCATCTTAGTGCCTGGGATGTGATGAAGGAGTCAGAAAAAATGAACATGATACTCCCATGTTTTTCGTGGCTACTCCCGGGATGAAGCTACTAACAAGTAGTACAGATTTTTTCTAATCGCCATTTTTTCTGACATTTTGGAGATAGGAGATTTTCTCCTGTTAAGGAAAAAAAAAAAGAGTGGCTTCCTTCCTGAAAGCGGTGTGTGTTTAGACACCAGTGATTTTTTTTACAATTTGTCATTTGTACTAACCTGTCACCATGGACTTTTCTTACCAATCGATGGATATAGGCAACACTGAGAAAAGGAGCGGAAAGGTTCAGGGACAATAGTAGTTAAGCTTAATGAGTGCTTACTATATGCCAGGTGTTATTCATTCATACATTGGTTCTCTTAATCCTCTTAAACCTTGTGAGGCAGCAGTACTAATATTCCCCTTACACAGGAGCGGAAGTGGAGGCCCTGAGAGGTGAAGTAACCTGGCAAGGACCCACAGCCAGGAATGCGTCGATGCAGGCTCTGAGGTCAGGCAGTCTGTCTCCCAAGGGCATGTCCCTGTGTCCTGGACGCTCAGACATCCCGTCCTTTTCTGGACAGTGAGTAGAGGGGTTGCCGGAGCTGAGTCAGAACTGACTGCTGAGAGCCTCTGCAGAGACTCAGACCCACACCAGAGCTCATAGAAGTTAATGGTTTGATTCAAAATCACCCCAGGGATTCAGTGCCAGAAATGACCCAGGGCTCTGCCTACCTGGGAAGATGAAGTCTTGTCACTTCAGTTTACTTTCCTTTGTAGACCTTTCATTGCAGGGGTCGAGGGGTACAGGCATCTGCTGATGAGATAGTTTCTGTGGATCTTCGTTTAGACGAGTCATCATCAATGTGAAGTGGCTACTTGAATTGGTCATTTAAAAAAATATCGTGGTAGCCTTTAAGAGCTGTTTCTAAGTTAATTTAATTAAAACTCCCCCTCAAAATCTTCATCTCCAGGGTCCACTCACTGGTTACTTTTGTCTTTACAATATTTCTTTTGTAGATACTAATCAAAAAAGGAAAAGTGAATGCTTTTTCAAATAATTCCTGCCCTTTTCTTTTCCTTTGGGGGTAGCTGTTCCTTGCAGAATACATTTTGAAGGACTGGTTGGGAGTGAATGGAAGGTGAGCCTGAATGATAATGTATGAGAAAAATATCCAGGTAGTGGTATTTAAGATAACCCTTTAGGGTCACTGCTTACCAAATGTGTTAGATGGGACATACAGGTATTCAGCCCAGTTTTAGTTATAAGGCACCTGAAAGACAATTTAGTTCCCAGTTTTGCAGGTAAGGAAGCTGGGAGAGCAATTTAGTGACAAAGCTAGGACTAGAAACCAGGCCTCCTGATTTCTATGTCCCTATTTATATTTTGAACTGACTGCTGGGAAGAACAAAAGCCTGGAGCAAGAAGCTGCTCCCAAAATTCTCCCTAGACTGACAGATGCAGCCCTAACACTCAGTTTCTCTGATGTTTGGGTTCTTCAATAAAGAGAGTCCATAAGTTAGATTTTTTTCTAAGTTGTCTGCAGGTGAAGGAGGAAAAAGTTGACCGTGTTGCATATAAAATTTGGCAATAAACAGTGTCATTATTTTGTAATGATATTGCTTGGAATTGAGATTTGTAAATTGAATTCCCATCTTCCCACTCGCACAAATGAATTGAAGCATCTGTAAAGACTTTTTTCCAACCTTTTACTCATACTAATATCCCCCATTCAGCAATGGTGACTTAATGTCTTGATTTTCCTTGTGATCAGGAATGTCCTTATACTGTCAATGGCATTGTGGGGTTTCCTCATTGGCTTTCGAGGATAATGCTTACAGCTTTTGAAAATGTCTTTTTCCTGTGCACAGCAAGGAGTTTTGATGGACTCCTTTTAACGAACAAGGGTGAATGTATGCTTGCGTGCTCTCCAAAATCTTAAAGCACTTGAAGGCAATGTGAATCAACAAGGCAGATCACAGTACTTCAATCAACTTACACAAGTTAAAGATTATAGCAGCCTAGGTCTAGAACATTAAGTGTTGTCTTCTGTCCCAAGGAAGAATCGAAACACTAGAGTCCCAGTCATTTCAAGTCCAGAAAAGGCAACTCTGATAAGTCTCCTTTCCTGATGTGCTCTCGGGCTGCCTCTCCTGTGGGAGATCTGGGTTCATGGGCTCACTCTACCCTCCACTCTGTTGGGTTTGGGCGGGTAGCATTTACCTTCATAGCCTGAAGTTCTCCTATTTGGAAACTTGTAATGACCTAGAACAGTCGATGTCAGCCCCAGTCATGCATCCTAATCCACTGGAAAACTTTTGTCTCCTGAACAGTTTATTGTAAGTGTCTTAAAACATACAGGAATGTGGAAAGAATTTTATGGTGAACGACCACCATCCTGCTTCTGCCATTAACATATTAGTTGGGGAGCCTTTACACACTCACACACACGGTTAGCGATGGTAAAGTAGGGAAGTTTCTTTTTTTTACTTTATAGACTGTGGTGTTTGTTCACTGTGAAAACATAATCTCATATGTTACTACTACTACTTAAAAAACACCATAATAAAATTAATGTATATACACGTATCAGTGTATCTACACATATATTCTGGGACTCCAGCCTCTAGTGAGTGTGCTACAGGGGCTTTGGTGTCTGTTTTTTTGAAGTGTAACCAGGGTTGAAAATATAAGACTAAGCACTTTCTGAAGTGCTCCCGGCCTTAATACTCTGAGTCTGTGAACTCTCCTTTATTGTCAATTGGAAAGTCCCCGCCATAATAGATTGGTTCCAGATTCTTCTTGGTTCATCTAGGCATGCACCTGGGCTTCTACTGGCATAATAAGGAGCTTGCAGTCAGCGACAGGGAGGCAGAGAGATCCCTGTGTAGTTCAAGAAAACCTCAGGTTCATGCAGTGCAGTCCGGCTTCGTGGCAATTTCTTTATTCTTACTGATTCTACCACAGCAGCTGGTTCTGAAGAGAGCATTGAGACCCTTACCAGCCACCGTTCTAGGTGGCTCCCCAATCACACGGCACTGGCTCAGTTTAGAAGCTCTTTCCAGGGAAACTTCTAACCCTCAAATCCATGCTGGGCATGCCAAGCTCCCCAAACATCCTGGTCTTTCGTCCTGTGAGGTACTTTGCTCAGCCATGCTGCAGTTGCTCACCTGTGCTTCTGTCTTCCCCCCCACGCTCTTGTCTTTGTTCTCCCAGTTGCTGGCACACAGTAGGTGCTTGATATGTCAGGTTTCAGTGTCCTTCTGTATCAGTGATTCATGTCAGTGTCAGTTTTGTGATATCCTTGTTGGAATTTGTGTGCTCCTAAAAGACTATTTGTATTTGCCAGCCATTTAAACACCCATATTTATTCAACTTACAAATTCAAAAGTCTCGTTTTTCCTTAAGCTTTTAAGTTTAATGCACAACCCTTATTATTCAATTCTACATTTATAAATGTGAATAATCCCAGGAAATCTGTTTGTTACTGTTTGGCCTCATGTAAGTAAATTCTCCTAAACATTTTAATGCATCAACAATCTTCATATCCGGTTGGCTCAAGACCTCATTTGTCTGCCCAACAAGCAAAATTTCCCTTATTCTTATAAATCTAATCAATGTATACATGTGGTCAAACATAAGTTCTCCTAAACAGTCTAACAAACTTAGCAAAGTTCTACTGGACCTTTTCACTGGAAATCATGCCTTTTATTCAATCATGTAATTCCCATTGGAATCATACCATTCATCTCCTATTTAGTCTAATGTGCCAAACTCTTAAACATTATAAGCACTTTAAATACCAAACACACAAAAAATACTGGTATGGCGGATTTGATTTATTACATTATTTCCATGAATTTCTAAGCTCTCCCAGGCTTACCAGTTATTTACCCATAAGTGAAGTAGTTCTGTCATCAACCATTCTTCTAGTTATTGAGGGTCAGTGGGGGCAGATGCCTGGGTGGATTTTTCTTAGAACCGTGAGGGATGTGTGGACCTCTTTCCCACAATTGCTGTGCTAATGAGGCCTCCAAACCCACATGTCCACATGAAATGGTTTTACAGTCCCCTATTTGGGATTCTGGTTGAACTTTCTCTAGTCTGATTTAGGTCTACAATCATCAATGCAGGTTGCTGTACTACTAGATTGGATTTAATCAATCTACTTGCTGTGTGATTTCTTTTTTTTTTTTTCCTGGTCACATCTGTAGCTCTTTAAATGATATCTGACTATATTCTGTGTATTTCTATAGCTCTGCTGATACAGTCTTTAATTCTAAGGACAGTTGATAATTATTTAACTATGAAGGGCCCTTTCATTATCCCCTACCATGGATTTTGGAAGACTATGAAAAAGGTGGCATTTAACAAATGACAATGTAGTGATGATTTTCTTGTGGCTAACTGAAGACAAATCTCACTTCCTATGAGTACTTCCTATCTGTGCGAGATAATCAATGCTACACAGTGGGTTGATAGAATTCCAATTGAAAGGAAAGAAACAGTTTGTTTTATATGTAGCCTGATGAGTACAAATGCATAATGTCTGTCAGGCTTATTGGCAAACTGGAAATCACGCCTCAGATCCTCATGGCCTCGACATGCGGTGGGGGACCACAGCTCAGTCTTCCCGTCTGTCTGCCTGCCCTCCTTTCTCACTGGCTGGCTCATCCATTCTTTCCATCTCTGTGGGACCTTTCTTACTCATTGTCTTTACATCCTGTATCTCTGGTTACTCCCTTCACTCTTCTTTCTTTGGCTGTAAGCATTGTGCTTGTGTTAAAGAAACCATGATTGACTGTTTCTCTTCTTAAAATTGTCTGACCTCTCCTTCTAATTACTACCAAACTTTCTGATTGTGGCCCATAAAAAGCACCTATTTGTTTTCCTTTTACTATGAAAATATGTGGCTTCTATGCCTCTCTTCTTCTTTGCCCTATCCAAGGTTACTTGCTTACGGCTAGCCCTGTGGCTTTCTCCAGGCATTTTCTAGTCTGCCATCATTTTTCCTATCTGCTTATTTGGCTTCTGTGTCATAGCATTTCTCTGTTTCTCTTCTTGCCTCTCTGACCGGTCCTTAGACACTTTCTCTAACTCCTTCTCATGGAGGCTGTAGGAACACAGGAGCAAAAATTCTGGATTCAGGCAGCCCTGGGTTTGAACCTCGGCTCTGCCATCACCAGCTATGTGACCTTGGGCAATGTTAACTTTGCTGAGCTTGTTTTCCCATCAGTAAAGTGGGGATGATAATACTGTACCTCACTTATAAGGATGAACAGGATAATGTGTGTATAGTGTCTAACATGGTAACTGGCATTTTATAGACTGTCTTCTCTGTGTCGTTGCAGTAATATGAGTATTACCCACGGTTTCCTGAGGCATCTTCTCCTAGGAAGCAGTCAGCTTTCATTCTGTGCACTGGCTCCAAAATTTCTCAGGCTCATGTTTCCCACCCTCCAGACTCATATCTCTCCCAGGATGCTCGTTTTCACCTGGATGCCCCATGCGGTCTGAGGTTCAACACGACTCAAGCAGTACTCAGCCCGTGATTGCTTCTTTGGTCAACAGCGTCCCAGTCCTCACAATGGCTCTGAAGGTGGCGGTCCCTTCTCCCCCTCCTTCCTGCATCCACTCAGCTGGTGTGTAGTGAGCCCTCTGTTCTCGGCCATTCCCTGTGCCCTTCACCCTGAGTGTGCACCAAAGAGCAAGAAAGTCCAGTCTGAAGACTGGGGCGTAGGGAAGGTTTAAGGAAGTGTGATGAGTGCTGGGGTGGCAAAGGACAGAGAGCAGTGGCAGCACTTCAAGGTCCCCAAGCAGAGTTGCGATGATGAGGTGGGCCAAGGTCAAATTTCTTCCCATCCCACCCCATTTCCAATGGACCTTGTAAATTCTATCCATGAAATACCTTATTTCCACCCCTTCTTTGCAGTTCCACTATAACTGTTTGATTCAGTCCAAGTATTCCAGGCACACTAGTCCTGGCTGGACATTCCTAAGAGTTTCCCAATCTGTTTCTGGTCCAGCTATCTTTTCTCCAGTCCATCTTCTCAGCAGCTGCCAAGGTCACTGCCTGAAGCACACATCTGATTGCATTTTGCCTTTATTTAAAACTCTTTATTGACTGCACCAATCAGGATTCAGTATGAGAAACAGAAGCCACTCAAAGTATTTTAATCAGGAAAGGGTTTAACATGAGGTGTAGGGATTATAAAATCAGAGGAGGGTTGGAGGAGCAGGTACAGGAAGGATGTATGAAGATCTTCCTCTGAGGTCTCTACTAGAAGTCTGAAGTTCAGTCAAAACATTAGCCACAGCGGTTACTTGTGGATCGGGGAGCCAGTGACACCACTGCCCTGCAGCTGCCTTTCCTCACCTGGAAGACGTCCGTGGAATGGTGCTGCAGGTAAACCTCACACCTCTTGTCAGAGAGGAAAGCAGCCAAAAGGGGTCAGGAAGATGGTCTTCATCTCATTTCCACCTTCCAGATCTCATGCAAGTTCATGAATTAGAGGAACCTAATTCTCCTTCAGAGTCCTAACTTGAAGGAGTCTGGGGGAAATGTAGGTTTTAGTTTGCTGGCCTCTGTATGGCAAAGAAGACTAGAAGAGGAATGGATGGTGAGCAGAGGCCCCAGGGCATCTGTCCCACTGGGCTCTCTGCTGCCCTAACTAATCAACCTCAAGTTCAAAGTTGTGTGCAGTTTTATCACTGCTTAGCATATTTTGCTTAACCCCTTGTCTTCCACCACCTACAGTGTCACTCATTGGCAGGTGCTAAACAGGTGTTTGTTGAATGCCCGAATGAACAAATGAATTCATTTCTGACCCAGCTCTCTTTAACTCCTGGCCATAACTTTAACAAGAATGACTTTCATGGCTGGTCCTAACTTACTCTACGTGCAGAAATCCCACTTTTTCTCAGAGGCCAGTCAAGTCTTCCCTCCTCAGAGGGTCTTCTAAGTTCCCCTGGGTACCCCTACCCCATTTTCTTATTGCCTCTTGCACCTCTGTCTTAGAGCTTATCACAATCTGCCTGCATTAGATGCAGCTATGCACTCATGTTTTCTTTTTTTTTTTAACCTGCCATGTTGTGAACTTAGGAAAACAGAGACTGTTCTATGATCTGATGTGGCACTCCACCTTCCCCTTCCCCCTGACACTTACCTTCTGCTTTTTTCACTCCTTTATCCTTTCCTCCTTTTCCCACCAAATCAGAAATCCAATTCTCTTCTTCTATAAAGACATTCCTTTAATTTTTTTCATTTTCCTATAATTGCAGTTGAAATTTGATAATTTATAGGTGTAGTTAAATCTGTGCAGCTGCTTTTTTCCTGTCCAGCATAGAGAGAACTGCATGCTAATTTTTTCCTTAGACTTAACACATTTTCTTGATTTATTCCTAGGCAGGAATGCAAATAAATTTAAAAGGGGAGAAGCCTTAGAAGGAAAGGGGTAGAATTTCTAAATAATTTCTTTTGAATTTTTTAGTGGAATTCAAAGTATGTTCATAGTGCTCTGGTTTGTGAAGCCTTGACAATGGAAACTGTGCACCTGGAATATTCCAGCCATAACACTCATAGTTGCAAATGCTGAGGTATAAAAACAAGGCTATGTGATTTGACTGTGTGACTGGCACAGTGAATTTCTTAGGACTTAACTTTTCTTTGTTTGGGGGTATGGGAATCCTCTTACTATTTCTTCTTTTGGAAAAACCATTTTCCAATATTATCTACTTCATAAGATAACCGAAATTAGCAGAAAGACTAGCTAGTCTTCAGGGAACTTCAGATTTGGGGAGGGTATTTAAACAGACTTTTTTTTTTAGAGAAGTTTTACATTTCCAGCAAATAGAGCAAAAAATAGAGAACTCTTAAATACCTCTGCTCCATACCTATAGCCTCCCCCGTTATCAACATCCCACACTGAAGTCAGTACATTTGTTAGTTGATGAACCTACATGGACACTTTGTCACCCAAAGTTCATAGTGTACATTAGGGATCATTCTTGGTGTTACAAACTTGTCAAAACCCAAAAGGTGTACAATGTCAGGTACCACTGGGAATGTATCGTACAGAGGGCTTTCACTGCTGTAATATTCCTGTGTGTCCTACCTGTTCCTCCCTTCCCCCTACCCCCTGGCAACCACTGCTCTGATCATTTCCAGAATGTCACGTAGTTGGCAGCATGTGGCATGTAGCCTTTTCAGATTGGCTTCTTTCCCTTAGTAACATCCACTCAAGACTCCTTCATGACTTGAGAGCTCATTTCTTTTCAGTGCTGAGTAATATTCCATTGTCAGGATGTGCCACAGTTTGTATGTTCGCTTACTGAAGGACACCTTGGGTACTCCCAAGTGTTTGTAATTATGAATAAAGTCGCTATAAATATCTGTGCAGGTTTCATGGGGACATGGGTTTTCAACTCATTTGGGCAAATATCAAGGAGCACAATTGCTGCATTGTATGCGAAGAGTATAAGGGTGTGTTTAGTTTTATAATAAACCACTATACTGTTTTCCAAAGTGGTTGTAGGACCTTTGCATGTCCACCAGTAATAGAGATTTCATTTTGTTAGAGGTTCAAGAGACTTCTTAAAAATTTATAAAAAGGAAAAACTCATCTGTATCAAGGTGTAGAATGGTCAGTACACGGCCTGGTTTCATTTCACAAAATATGAAACTGTCCTTTAAAATGCTCTCTCCGCTTTCTTCTCTCAGCTCAAATAGAACCCAAAATTGGTTGCAGAGAAATGAGGAGAAATTGTACAAAAACTACAGACTAGATAATCACATCTAGCGTGCATGAAGCACTGACCTTGTAGTTCCTTCTTGATTTTCTGCCTGTGGATCAGCAACACTGGGAGTGTGGGCTTTCTTCCGCCTCCCGACTGATGTGACCAGGTGTCTGCCGTCACTGGGCGGGCTTCCTTGCTGCTATGTGTGTCCCCCATTTAGCCACACAAAGGGAAGGCTAGTTCTTCAGGTGCTGGTGGCCATTGGCAGCTGTGGGCCAAGTTTTATTCCAGTGCTTGAAGTTCACTGTAGCTAACTGCCTGTGAGATAAATAAAGGGTGAAGAAACTAGAAAATCCTCTGGCTGATGTAGAGGGTCCATTGTAAGCCCTAGGTCTTGTCCCATCTCCAGAAGCCACATCCCATCTTGCAATGGTGCCTGTGTGTTGGGTGGGGCACTGGGCTTCTGAGGAACATACACAGTCCAGGGGTAGCCCTGCTTTTAAGAGTGAGATTCTGCACACAGGAAAATGCTGGCAACATCTCTCCAAGAAGCCCCTTCTGCTGGAGAATCAGTGGCCTTTCTTCTGCTGGGCAGTTCCAAGTAGAAAGTATGTTTGGAATGCTTTATTGTCCCCCCAGTGCCCCAATTAGTTGGGTTGCCATTAAAAGCCAGGAGTTTCAGAAGTTGAATCTTTGTGGAGTAAATTAATACCTGTGGGTATTTTATATTCTCAAGAAGGGGATTTCTTAGATTTAAATTTAAAAAGTGAGCTAGGTTAAAAATGAGCTCAGGGATTTTTAAATTCTTGGAATGGAAGGATTTTCCCCCCCAGTCATGTTAAAAACAATTCCACAAATATACACTGAGCATCCATATGTGCCAGTTATTGTGATAAGCTGAGGGGTTAGAAAGATAGGTAAGATACTTTTCCATCCTTCATGGAACACAGAGTCTGGTAAGTGGGCCAGATACACAGGGAAACCCAGTTTTTCTATTACCATTTATTTGAGGATCTTCAGAGTTTATTTCTGGGGATATGAAGATGAATAACATTCAGAACGAGGACTTTCCTGGAGGAATATGACAATAAGATAGTTATAATGCTGTGTGATCAGTGCTAATTTAGAAAGGGTTAACTCTACTGGAATATAGGGAGTGAGTATTGGGGAATGCTTCAAAGAGAATGGAGATGCTTGAATTAGATCCTGAAGACAAAGTAAGGATTCAGGAGAAGGAGGTCAGGGATAAGAAATTCTAAGCAATGGAAAAAGCTGTGTCAGGACCCTGAAATTTAAATAGTTTGGGTGAGTTCTGGAGCTCTCAGTATTAAGATGTGGATGAATGGGGGGAGGCAAGTGGGAGTGATGGCAAGAGAAGAGGTAGAGCAGCCCAGGGTGTGTGGGCTCCCTGTGTTAGGGTAAGGAATGCCCTTTATCCTGCACTGGGTAAGGACCAGAGTTCTCAGTGGGAGAAGGCGTGACGGGGTTTTCATTTAAAGATCCTCAAGTAGCTGCAAAGGATGGATTTGACAGTGTAAGGCTCAGGTCAGGAAGACTGCTTCTGAGACTATCACATTAGCCCAGGGGACAGCTGGTAGCCAGACCCGGGGCAGCAGCTGTGGGAGATGACAGAAGTAAGAACGAAACGTTCAGGAGGTGATATGGACAAGGTGAGTTCAAGTAAGTATGATGCCGAGATTTCTAGGTACCCTTTAAAGTGGCCCAAATAGCCTGATGTGTAAGAGTTCAATGCATGTCATTTTCATTGGGCGATAGAGTAGCTAGTGTTGCTCTTAAATGGGAAAAAGGGAAAGCCCGAGGAAGAGCAGGCTTGAGAGAAAAAGATGTGTTTGGTATTGGGTCTAGAATGTTTTCCCTTTAAAAAAAAACAACAGCTCCCTGTTTCCTATTTCCTTCCAGCAACAAATTCATATGCCTATTTGGCAGATTGGCATGCTCTTGTTAATTGAAAATACTCTAATTGAAAACTGTGTCCTTCCAGGTGACCATTGGAAAGTAACCTTCATGCATTATACAGGATGGCCATGGTTATTTATTTATTAGGCCTTTTCTCAGGCTGGGCTAATCAGAAACAGGAATGCTGTGATCAGGCTCCAGAGGATTTCTGTATCATGCCTTCAGGACGGCTCCCTGGGATGAAAGAGAAATTGCCTGGATTCCTGGGCTTCTGATACTCTGAAACCATTTGTTATAGTGCATGCTTTAGAGATCCAGGATCCATGCTATAAAGATCCAGGATCTTGTCAGTTTCTTCTCATGATAAGCTTGGACCAGAGCAGTTTTAACCTAAAGTAAGGGAAGGAAAATGGGAAATAAGGATCCAGTGAATCTGTTGATTTACTAAATAAACATAATTTAACACTTCTGTTTAGTACTTCCCTCCCAGTTATAGAGGTATGGATCAGCATGCCATTCTTGGTAAGTTCCTGTTTCTAGTGGGGCAGAAGATGGCATATTGCTGTAGGTGCCCCTTGCCCCTGGGTAGTATTTTAATGTCTGTCAGACATTATTCAATATCTATATACACTTGAATATTGTGGTATTGCCCTGGGTGACTCCTAAGATTTCATTCCCCTCAATAGTCAAGGATAATTGGAACTTACAAAAGTAGAGAACATGGAAACAGTTGTACAAACATGTGTCATACTGTAAATATTCAAGAAATGTATATACTGAGAATGCATTAGCTCCTGGACACTATTTTAGGCTCTGGGGACACAATGAGGAACACAAAAGAGATGATCTTTGCTTGAGAGGAACATACAGTATAGTGCCGCAGAGAGACAAATCAGCAATCAAATAAGATGTTTAGAGACAAATGTTAGGAAAAGAGTAAAAACTAATATGCATGGAAATGATTGGCAGGGTCAGGGAAGCCTTTCTGATAAGACGCCATACGAGGATCTAAGGGAAAGGGGTTCCTGGCGGAGGAAATACATGCACAGACCCTGGGGTGGGAATGAGCTTTGCGAGTTCAAGAAACAGGAGGAGGGAGTGGTTGGGGTATAGATAGATATTGTTAAGGAGAATGGCTAGCTTTTTCCAACCAGTAATGGAATGTGTATTAGGCTCATAAACATACTAGATGTATATACACTCCCTGTAAATATATATACCCCATCTCAGGCAGCGACCTAGTGAGGGAGGTGTTGTTACTCCTATATCCTAGATGAGGGAACTGGGTGGTGGGATCAGGTCTGGCCAGGCTCTTCTGTCCCTAACTGCAGGCTGGCAGAATTGAAGGAAGGCATTTGGAGTGCCTAAGTGCCGAGTCACTGGCCTCCTGGGCTGGCTTGCCTAACATACCTATTTTAATATATTTTGTGATGGCTTTGAGGGGATATTAACAATTATTAAACCCTGATGACAGCAGTACCAATAACTATGCTACTAACATATAGTTTATGGTTTATAAAGTACTTTACCATACAGTTCCACATAGGCGACTGAGAAGAGTCCTCAAGATAAACAGGACAAGTTTTATTCTCATCTAGGTTAAGAGATTACCTGTGCTGACACAGGAGATAGGGCTGGGACTTGGTTCCTGTGATTCTAATCCAGGTCCTTTCCTTAAACCATAGAAACTCCTGAATGAAGGAGTACGTCTATATGGTTCATAAGCTTACAGTCTTTTAGACTTCCAGAAAACAAATCTGTACTTTCTTCAAAGTATTCCTGATGGGTCCATAAAAGATGGATCACTCATCATGTTTTTATTGAGCTCCTCTTGTATACCAGACACTACAAATATCAAAGGATCCCAATGAAATGGGTTATAGGGTACCAATTTAGCACAGTGTTATTTGCCCTATATTAATAATAAAAAAAAAACTAGAAAAATTGCTCCAGAACTAGAGGAAGAAGTGGTTAAGTTACTTTGGGCAATTTAGGGAAAGCTTTGCCAAGAAGATAACAGGAAACTGGGCTCTGAAGGATGACTAGTAGGGTTCCTCCAGGGAGATAAGGTTGTTCTAGGAAAAACAGATTACCACGATAAAAGAATATGGTGTCTCTGAGGAACAGTAAGTAAGGAGTATATCCAGAGCCTGGGATATGTAGGAAGCAGTGGTGGGAGATGATGCTGGTAGACTGAAGTCAGATTGCCAAGGACCTTAAATGTCAGGCTCTGGAGGTGCTGTATTTGGCCTGATCATGCCAGGTTTGTTGGCAAGGGAATGACATGATTATATTTGCTGTGTTTTAGAAAGCAGATGCTATTAGCAAGGGGAGGTTGTATTGGAAGAGGGAAAAAGTTAGAAGTTATTGTAATAGTTGAGAGGGAATGAGGCCCTGAATTGGTTGTAATCCCTAATTAGGTGTTGAGAATTGTGGCGGTAACTTTGGTGAAATTTAAGGACTAATTGGATGTGGAGACACACCGCTTGGATTTTAGATGCATAAGCTAGTTTTGCATTTGTATACACACACATATGCTCATTTTGGTCTCTCCAGACTCAGTCCAGCTCTCTGACTCTTCAAGACAGCTGTTGACTTATTTTTCTATCCTCAGAAAGAAGAGGAAAATGTTGTATGTCTATGATCATATGGATTCCTTATTATTTGATCTTTCATTATCCCATTCTTCTGGCTGAGAAATGCTGAGTGCAAACAAATTTTTTAAGTCTTGGATGCCATGACCATATTTACATACTGCAGATTATTTACCTCTTACATATTTGGAGCTGTGTTGCATATTTGAAAGCCTGCCTACTAAGCACTTTGGGGAAATTATTCTTAGCCAGTGACCTCTGGTCACATTAGCAGAACAACCTATTCTCTCTGGAGTTTATGCCTTCCACTGAATACTGAAGGAGAATTGGGTGTTAGATAAGGGAATATACTGTAATGTTTGTGTCAGATCCCACACTTTTCTGGAATATGCTTTCCTTCTACTCTTCTAGTAATGGAAGACCACTCATCGTGATTTTAAAATATAATGAAGGGTCAGAGTTGGGAAAAATAAATCAACAAATAAACATCAATTGCTCTTTAAATGATAAATATCAAGAATTCGTTTCTGTTGTATAACAGGGTTATGTTTAATCTCTGAGGTTGAGAGAACTTTTCTTATTTCGCATGTATTTGTCTCATTCCTATTTCACCCATATTCATGTAATATTGTGGGAAGCATCCCCAAATAATCTCACACATTTACTGAAAACCATTTTGGTGGGTCTCTTCCATGTCCAAATCTGTATGTTTCCATGGAGAAGAGGAAGCATTTTTGAGGCTGTTTGGGTTGTTCGTACACTGGTGGTGTCCCCCAGGCAAGAAAACTTTTAACTTCCCTGAGTCCCAGTTACTCCAATGAACATAATAATAATCATGTCCTAGGAGTGCTATGTAGACTGAGAGGGACACGAAGCTACTAGAATAAAGTCTGGCACAAAGTAGTGTGAAAACAAATAAAGGGAAACCTCACTGAAGTAGGTACAGAATTCAAATTACCTTGTAGTCTTAAAAAAAAAGGCATTAAATCATGCTGTTGTAGAATTTTAGCCAGGTTCCGTTGGCCATTCAAATGGCCCTCTAACAAATACGTCCTGAACTTTTTATGCATAATGTACTGTTGTTAACACCAGGGGGCAAGATACAGTCCCTGAAGTTGTACCAAGTTTAATTGACTTGAGTCAATATTTTGTACTTCACATTAAATTAATTGCCATTTGTTGCTATCTGAAATGGGAAGTGTTTCTGTCATTTTTCAGGAGGGTGGGGTGGAAAAGTGGAAAACTTCAAAAGTTAATTGCATTTGAGTAAGTGACTGGAATACCCCCTTTCACTGACCTAATTGTTATATAGGTGTAATTATTTAATCTAAGTACTTTGTACTTCTGCAGTTTTATCATTTTCATGCTTCATTATCACCCTATATTTTCAAGGTATTGAACCTGTTCCCTAAACGGTATTAATCACAATTACTTTGGGAGCTTTAAATAATATTCCTTCATTAAATATGTTCTTTGTTATGCAGCCCATGTTTTTGCAGTGTCAGAAGCTGCTGATGCTGATAAAAGCAAATATTTAGTTAAAAACCTTTTCATGTTTTAATTAGATTAAAGAAATAATTTCTTCTTTGGTTATGCAAAACACCTCATTAGGCTAATTTAAAACCCGAGTCCGAAGTCCAACCTTAGTTTCACTTGAGGGACATTAAAATAGAACATTTTTTGTCTTGGCAAGAATCACAGTGCTGAAATTTCAAAAAGATTGGAACCATGAGACTATAAACTTGTTGAAGGCAGGGACCGCCGCTTCCAAATCTCCGTACCCCTGATGTAGTAGGTCTGTTTTAAATGTTTGCTGACTGGAGTTGACCTAAAGTGAGTAGTTAGCCAGAATTTGAGACTCTGTTTCCCAGGTGTTCCTTATTTAATGTACGTGGACTACCCTGGCAAACCATCTTCTCCTCATTTCCAAAATGTCATGTTATTATGTCCATCTCTGTGGAACATTTTTACGGCCTCCTGCTGTGACTCATTTGGGGGGTGAGTTGACTGCTTCCTTGGAGCTCAGCCCTTCCTTTTAAGCTGCGGTGCTCAGGCTCCGCAGAGTGCGCTTGCCTCCGGGTGGAGATCACAACAAAATGTCCAAATGATACTTCAACTTCGAGGCATAAAAATAAAATTAAAATAAAAAACTCTGTATCAAGAAATACCATTTGACCCGGGAATTCCACTCCTAGGAATTTACCCAAAGAATACAAGTTCTCAGATTCCAAAAGACATATGCACCCCTATTTTTATCGCAGCACTATTTACAATAGCCAAGATATGAAGCAACCTAAGTGTCCATCAGTAGATGAATGGTTAAAGAAGAGGTGGTACATATACACAATGGAATATTATTCAGCCATAAGAAAGAAACAAATCCTATCTTTTGCAACAACATGGATGGAGCTGGAGGAATATTTATGCTCAGTGAAATAAGCCAGGCAAAGAAAGACAAGTACCAAATGATTTCCCTCATTTGTGGAGTATAACAATGAAGCAAAACTGAAGGAACAAAACAGCAGCTGACTCACAAACTCCAAGAAGGGACTAGTGGTTACCAAAGGGAACGGGTGTGGGAGGGAGGATGGGGAGGGAGGGAGAAGGGGATTATGGGGTATCATGATTAGTGCACATGGTGTGTGTGGGGTCACGGGGAAGGCAGTGTAGCACAGAGAAGACAAGTAGTGACTCTGTGGAATCTTGCTGTACTGATGGACAGTGACTGCAGTGGGGTATGGAGGGGACTCCATAATATGGGTAATTGTGGTAACCACACTGTTTTTCATGTGAAACCTTCATAGGAGTGTATATCAATAATATCTTAATTTAAAAAATTGTTAAAAAGAAAATAAAAAGGAGATGAAGGGACCAGAGCTTTCTCTCCCCACCACGTGAGGCTATGAGGGGAAGGCAGCTAACTCTAACTGCAAACCAGGACGAAGGTGCTAAAAAAAAAAAAAAAACCTCTGTATCATATGAGCCTCCTGAACGACCAGCCAACCCAGGTGTATTTGTATCTTCCTGTTACCTCTTGGCAAGCATGTGGCAACTAATATTTTCTGCAGAGACAAAAAGTTGACCCAAGACTGTCTCCCCAAGTCAAAGAGTTCTGACATTTTACCGTGGAGTCCAGCTTAATTGGCATTTACCTCTGCAACCTACTCCCCTATCTAATTTAATCACAACAAAAACATATTAATATATACTAAGTTTATAGGTTCAATATTAAAACAGAATCGAGAAAAAGCAAATAGGAAAAGTGTAAAATTCTCCACTCGTCCTTTCATCACCACTAAGAGATTTGCCCCTTCCATTAATCTAGCTCAGGGTTTCTCACACTTCAGTGTGCCTATGAATTATTCCACAAGGTTGTTTTTACCCCAAACCACATACTTTCTGTCTTAGGGTGATGTAAGAGACTTCACAGGGAGATGTTAGCTATTTTTATAAATTCATCTCTAACAAGTACTTCTATACATGTATGACACAAGAAAAGGAATGAAACTGAGAGGCAGAGTTCTGGAAAGCCCTTTACTATTACTCTAAAATTTTCACTTGTGAAAGAGGGAACCTGCTCATCTCATCCTGCATGTTGACCATAGAGAAGCTCACATCCAAGGTGCCATGACGGTACTCATGGTGACCTCTGCACACGTGAGCAGGGCTGTCTGGTCTGTGAGATGCCAATAGACACAATGTAGGGTGGGTTTCAAGTCTGGTGTCTTGGCAGAGATGTTGTGGGATGCCCAGGAAACTTCCTGAGTGGCTGGCATAATTAGGAGGCTTTGGACCTTGTTTTCAATATCAAGCAAATATCATCAGCAACTGGGTGGGAGGATAAGACGCCAGTTCTTCCAAACTTCTCTTTGAAGCAGGGGGCTGTCCTGCCTCTTTCAGACCGGCTTTCTGTCGTTGGCTGCTCTCCTGTCACACTGACACGGCCCCCTGGCTGGGCTGATTGGTCGCTGGCAATAACTGATATGGAATACTGATATTCTCACCGGCGGCTCCTTGGACTCCCCGGAGGTTCCTTTCCGCCCCCCACCCCTCCTCTTGCCGACCCGGCCTGGTGCCCGGCCAGCCTCGACCACGCCGCCCCTGCACCGGGGGGAGGACGAGTCCTGGGCGTGGGGCTCTGACAGCGGAGAGAACCGCCACGCTGCCTTGGCTCCAGCTCGCTCTCGGGAGTCCTGTTGCGGACTTCTCAGGGCTTCCACAGCCCAAACAACTGCCTGCGGGCCGAGGGGAGGCCGAGAAGGACTTGTGTGTGGCGGTTTGATCGCTTCTCATCACTTTCCTGGCCTCATCCCTGGCTGTGCCTGGAGCGTCACGGTGGATTTCTTTCTGTCTAAGGCACCGAGGCAGGATCCTTTCTCTTCTGTCGGCTCTTTCTATTTTTATGGTAAGTGCTCGCAATGAGTGAGCTGCTCTGCTGCAGTGGTCTGAAGGCTCTCCCTCGCTCTCTTCCCAGCTAAGCTAGTGACCTCTCTGCGGTTCTCTTGTTTTCATGGACCCATGTCTGGGGCGATCCAGCTCACTAAAATGCCAGGGGTCATTTGTCTGGATTGTTTTGCCTTTTACATTTTTTTTTTCTCGTAAACCTGAGCTCCTCGGCTGTGATGGAAACATAAGCACTCTCTTTGTCCTTGAAGCGGCAGCCAGGGAAATGTGTTCACGATGGGAAACTGCAGCAGTGTGCGGGGAATCTGCGGAGGGTGACTGACAAATCTGGGCAAGATAAACCCTTGGCATGCTGGGGTGCACGCTCAGAAGCCGGAGGGGCCGTGGCTGATCGGCCCACGTAACAAACTGTTCCGTCTTTCCGGGTGAAGACGAGCACCCGTGTGAATTATGTTGGAGTCGGCTGTGGGCAGCCGCGCCGTGAGCACCTGCCGGTGCGTCCAGAAGGGCCCTGTACCTTGTGGGCTTCGCAACTCGGGCAGTAACGTTCGCGGCGGGAGGAATCCTGCACTGGCCGACCGACTAATTCATGACCTCATTGCTTCTTTCTCTTTGGAATCTCAGGGTGTCTGTTCTGCAAAACATATTTTATATTCTCTTCAGAGGGTAGCAGAGCAGTGATGATAGGAACATTTTTGAGTTGGCAACATAGTCTCATTCTCCTGCTGTGAGATAAAATGCTCTGGGGCTCTTCAAATGGTTGGACTTTCCTAAGAGAAAATAAGCAGGTTTCTGCGGAAGAACAGGCGTGTTGCAGCATCCACAGGCAGATTGTTTATTCCAGGGCATTTCTCCTAGAATAGTGTTCTAATTTTTTACCTCATCCCCTGAGGTTTGCTGCAGAGAGCACAACTTCAAGTCTATTACTGGCTGGCTTTTGAAGCCTAAAAGAAACCAAGAACATTTAGGTATAGTTCTCAAACTGTAGTTCGAAGGAATCTCTACAGAGAGATTATCTGCTTATTCTTTTGGTCAATACAGCATTCCAACGAAGCAGCTTCATGGTTGTTAATCTACTTAGTTCTTTTCCAGTTTTGGGCTGGAGACGGGTCATCCTATCTGATTTTGTGTGGGTTTTCTAATCCTGCTCCATTTCACTCTAGACAGGGTACCCAGCAAATGTAATTCAGCCTCTGACTTGAAAGACACTATACTAACACATGTGAATTTTGGGGGGGTAATAAACGAGGGAAAAATGTGGGGTGAGATTTGTGGTCTGTCTCCCTGGTGATTGGGAGTTTGAGATGTAAAAAGTTCCTTAACTGTCTTGTTGATTCTCACCACTTTTGTGGATTTTTCTTAAAATAGTGGTGATGACATCAGGCATATGCTTCTTTTCTGTTCCCTGGGTCCACAGTAGATACATTTGGTGTTTTTGGTAGAGGGTTCTTTGCAAAAATGAAAGCATACATGTAAATAAAGAGCAAGAATTTGTAGATGTTTACGTGATAGCCCAGTTTCAGAGCAAATCGGTTAAGAGCAGCAACCACAAAAAAATTGGAAACCTTGCAGACTGTTGTCTCTGAGTCCTTAAATAATGTTTGAGATAGTTTAGCATTGTTTAGATTAGCTGTTTTAATATCCACTCATTGCTAGACTTGATTATGGCTCAGCAATATTGTGATTTGACTGGCAGACTTCTCGGATTCCTTTGATGGTTCTCTCATGTTTACTTTTTTGCTTCCATCCTAAATGTTATTTTCTTACTCTGCCTATTTTTCTTTTCTCCAACTGCAGGGATTTTTATCAGGTGCCTGGCAACTTGAGGTATGCATCAAGATGCAGAGAGTTAGAGCTAGTTTGTGTGTTATGGAAATAGACTCCATATTTCACACTGCAGGCAATTTCAGATGCATTTAGAAAATACTTTAATTAGTAGCAACTTTAGCTTTGAGAGAGACAATTCTTTAGACTTCCTTTATTTTGTTGAACAAAATGTTTTCTTATGCAATCAGAATTGTATGTATGTTAGCATATACACAAATGTACTGTTTATTTGTGACAGCTATGTGTGCATAGTTTTAATAGTTGTAACATGTTCATTTAGAGAATAGAAGAAACGTTCCTGAGGTATTGCTTGGCATCCTCCAGCTAACTTTTTTTTTTCTTCTTTTTCGGTAGGGATTTCCCCACTTCCCACTCCCCCTCCTCCAGATAACGCCTTTGGGGATTTCTTTGAAATGGGAGAGTGCATTCTTCAGCATTTCCTTCTCTCACAGCATGGTGTCATATTAATGCCTGTGCAGGTTCTCTGAAAACAGACTAGAAAACTACTGCAGGAAAAATTGATAAAAGCTGTGCCGAGTGGAGCCGGTAGCCTCTTAGTGTGATGAATTCACTGCAACATTCTATTTGTGTGTGTTTATTTAGCTGCTGTGCCTTGCACCTGATTTTGCTTGACACTCTAGCACACTGAAGGTATTTGAAATGGGTCTAGAAATACCTACATTGGTCTAGATGCAGTTATTCATTTTTCATACCTTAATTACAGCTATCATCAAACAGTACTTTTACTTTCAGTAGTGTTTTAGTTTGAAGCCTGCTGCTTGTATTCTGAATCAGTATGCTCCATTTTCCCCCTTTCTGTTTTCTCTCTTCCACATCTGCCTTACATGTATTTCTGTATGTGAACATGTATATATGTTCTCATATAAACTCACAGTGGAAATTGATGATAATAAAGAGTTGGTTACAGCCTCTCTTTTAGTAACTGAACTCTAAGGTTCAACCTGTAATCATGGAACTGAGAGAAGAAATTGTCCCTATTAATACAAATATAACCTCATGCTCTGCAGGCATTCTTGTCATTGAAACTATTTTCCATAGTTGATTACCAGGACCAGAAATTGAATCAGTTTTGCATTTTAATTAATGACATTCTAGATCCATCTAGGTTGGACTGCCCTCAAGTCTTGGTATATTTACTATCTGAAAGGTCCTTGTATTAAGAGGGGGAGTTTATGGCTGATACAAAGTAAAATAATTTGATTATGTGATATAGCTTTTCTTTGGGAACTGAATGAACTGTATCACAAGGATGTTGGCTGGATTTTTCTGCTGCTTTTTCCAAAATTATTAAGCCAGCATAGTCCCTTTACCATCTCTCCATGGGCCTCTTTTACAGAGTAAGAAGAGTAATGTACAACTCCCACATAAAGCTGCTTAGAGGGAGGACTGCTCTTTAACAGAGATTCAAAACCATTTCTAACACCAGCTACAGTAATCTACTTTGAAAGGAACTTGCTATTCAATTGGCAAGTCAGACAGATTGTATAAAATAGGAGAAATGCTTCATGAGCTGTGTTGAATACTGCATTTTTGATCTGTGCCTCCCTACTGAATTCATTAGGACAATAACCATTAGGTCAGCTTTGTAGATAAAAAATTCATGTCATCAGTAGCATAATAATCTAGCCATGCTGTCATAAATGTTTATGTTGCAAGTTATATCCCTTGGGTGGTAGAGGGAGATGGCAGAATTTTGGAGGAGAACCAAATCACTGCCCACAAAAAAATGCTAGACGAAAGGGGAAAATTCTTCCCTTTATTTAGCATTTAATTATCTAGTCAGGCTGTTGGCTCTTAGGTCTAAAAATCCAAGAAATTGTTAAAAACACATAATGACAGGGTTTGTGGTCCTTTTCTCTAATAGAAATTTTGACCCTTAATTCGGCATCTGCTGAGTGACCTTTTGGCTTGTGTGAGCCAGCAGCCAATCTTATAGAAAGCAGACATATTGTAATACAACAGGAATTCACTTACTTACATTTTTCCTCTTGGTCTCCCACAGGGGACCTCCTGTGAGTGTCAGAGAGGGAATGAGCATCTGGAGACCATCAGAGACCACAGTCAGTCACAGTGGGGTATCTTTGGGACCCTGGGTTCCTGTTTAGCCCCGGCCACTAACTGGCTACGACTCAAACCCCTATCTGCTCCATTGGGGTTGGGTCAGATAGTCCCAGAAAGTTTTCCCGATCATTAAAAATGGTGGGCTTTTATTATACCTCTTTTTTTTATTAGATAGATGGTTATTTCTAAGACAGTTGACCCAGATTAGATATTCATGGATGGGGTAGTCTTGTACCTTCCCATGATCCTACAAAGCTGACAGCAATCATGACATCAGAGTTACTCAGAAAAGTGTGATCACGGTAAACATTCATGAATAAGGCTTATGTGTGTATGATAACCAGTACTTACCCTGGAACATTCTTAAATATCTCTTCTTGCCCTCAAAAGGGACCTACCCTTTCATTTCCTAGATGAGGAAGCTGAGGTTCAGGGAAGTTGAGAGGTTCAGTGCCTTCTCCAGGGTTGGACACCTGGTTAGTACCTAGACAAGACAGTTTAGTGAGATGTGCATGGATTTACTCAGACCCCTGTTGCTTCCTGGTGTGGGGTCACGTCCACAGTACACAGCTGACACTTATTGTGTCATTCATTGCTCACAAAACTGCTTTGTGGCATCTAACTCACTGTTGCCCATTATTTCTGGGTTCATTTCATGCAGATTACGTGGTTGTACCAGTCACAGTGAGTCACATCAGGCAAATGTTTATGGTAATTTGCTCATGCTTGTGTGGAAATGTATTTTTTATATTGAAATTCTACTTTTCTTATGAACATTTCAAGAATTCTACAAACACTGTGCTTAGGGCCCCCCACTCCCCCCTTGCCTCAAATATTTAGCTGATTGTTATTTCTGTTTTGTAGAGGGGGTGATATTTTTGGGTTAATTCTTTCCTCCAATCATTTACCTAATACGTATCGGGCACCTGTTGTGTCCATCCCAGCACCAAGCAGCATGGATCCAGTGGTGAGACGTCTGGATGCGGCGATTGCTCTGGGGGAGCTCAGAGTCTAGCTGTGTTTCGTGGACTTGATTGCCTTGACTCTCAGCCAGTGATCTGCTTCCTGTTTCATGTGGTTTCTCAAAGAATCCAGTGGAAAACCAGTTTTCTGGGGCAGTTGTTGCCTGTGACTGTTCCGCTGAGAAGTTCCTTTCATAAAAAGCCACCTTTGCTGTCACTGCAGTGAATCCTCCAGTTTTCCAAGACGGTATTTTCAGCCTCTGATTTTGTTAACTGACTGAACAAAGGAGATCAGTTAGCTAAACTTGTTTATACTATAGTTGTGATTGATGAATCGACAGTTCTATTCTTTGGCAAAACAAACCTGTCCCCTGGAATCCTAAATAGTCTAGATAGCACAGGGTCCACGGAACTAATGGCAAGTTAAAGACCAAATTCCTTGGCCTCACATACCAGGCTCATTATAATGGATAGCCCTTGCTTCCTTGTTCTGCAGTCCCCATGGAATGTTCCAGAAGTCCCAAACCATTTGCAGGACTTAGAAATACACACAGTACTCTCACTTGCCTCAGTGTCTTTGCATGTACTGTTTTCCTTTGCCTGAAATTCTTTCCTCTCTTCAGACTAACTTCCAAGGCAGGTTCAGGTACCATCTTTCATGGAAGCCTTCTGACACTTACCACCTTACGGACCACTGTTGCCCAAAGCTGAACTAGTAGACCCCATGTTTGTCCTTTTTCAGCCCTCAGTACAAAGATCTCATAGGACTTTGTAGACTATTGTAATTATTGTCTACTTGGTTCTCTTTCTCAAATAGGCATTTGTTCTTCTAGGGCAGGGACTGTATTTTCATCTCCATATGTCAAGGCCTAGTTCCCTGACTGCTGTATAGCAGATACCCAATAATCCTTAAACAGATTGGGAATCACCATATAAAACTTATGGTGCTGATATTGGCAATTACTGCTCTATGTGGAGAACTTAATTTTTCAAAATAATGTGACTATATGAATTAAGAAGGATAAAGACACTGGCAGACATCCTTCTGTTAGTGCATTAGAAATTCTATGCAAACCCTCCAGCAAATGTCTGCCTCCAAAGGAGTTTCAATAAAGTAAGCAACAAGAATTTATTAAGCGCCTTCTATAAACAGAAGTATTGTGTTAGGTCCCTAGGAATGAAAGATTGGGAAAAAAAAAGACATAATTCTTTTCCTTCAAAAGGCCACAAACTAGTAAGGATTTGTTCCACATGTAAGTGACCTGGTTACAAGACAGTCTGTTATAAATGGAGATTCTAGAGAGCTGTAGACTTGCACAGAAGGCAGGGGTGGAAAGGGCACTGCAGACAGAGGGGTTGGCTTGAGTAAGAACCTAGACATCGGATGGTATGTTAACAATGATGGGGCTTTGGCAAAGGCATTGTGGGTAGAAGAGTGGAAAATGCAGCGAAAAGATGGGACCATTTGAGTGGGGAGATGGGAATGGTATCAAAAGGTCTACATGCCATCTTATTCTTTCTGAAAGTTGGTAGATAATTAATAGGGTCTGGAAAAAGCCAAATGGAAATTTGTTTGGAATCTCTCCTCAGATTTAATGAAATCTATTTAATAATGTTTAAATTTAATAATTTTAAATAGTTTTTAATTTAATATTTAATTAAGTCTATTCAGCAGAGAAAGATATCTGTTAATCAATATATATATAACTGCATAAAACGCTTATTTTCTCACCCATACCTTTTGTCCCTGAATGTACACTTTGATATTCAAAGTCATCACAAGGAAGTGAAGCCAGGAAATCTAACCTAAATCAATCAGTTCAGGCCTAGAGAGTTTAGGATGAAGGTCACTGAAGTGCCTTTTAATATGCTGACCAGATTATAAAGGACCCACAGTCCTTTGGTGCTTTATTACTAATAACTTATGTTTCTTTAGCAATTAGCTTTGTGCTATTTACAAGGAATACGATCATTCTGTGATCCAGTGAGGATATTCATTCATAAGCTAGTCTCATGTAGGTGAAAAGTAGCTTAGAAAATCTTCTCTCTGTAATTGGTTCAGTTCATCCTAAAAATATGATTTCTGCTCTGCCTCTTCCCTCTTTTCTTTTCCTAAAGGAATCAGGGAACATATGTATAAGAAGTGGTAAGTTGTTAAGTTTTGTGTACCTGAGAACTGGATCTGATCAGATGACTCTCCAACCTTGAAAGTTAGCTAAAAAGACTAAGGAGTTGTAAGGAAAGTCTCTCGATACCTTGAACAGAACATGGAAGCAAATACATTTTGTTTATGGAGAGATGTTGACATAGAAAAGAAGCCCCATTTGTTCACTCATCGACTCACTCAACAAGCACTTATTAAGCACTCATTATGCGTCAGACACAGTTCCAGGCACTGTCCAGACACATCAGGGAACAAAACAGTCAACATCTTGCCTTCATAGATCTAAGTATCTGGGAGGAGGAGAAGAAGGAAACTGACAAATACATTAGCAAATATAAAGCATGTTTCAGAGGGTGATAAGCACCATGGAGAAAAAGAAAATGAAGGGTGTTTATGCTACTGTTATCTTCACATTTGGGTTTTCTTTCTGTTTATTTAACAAATGCATTATATTTAAATTATTTTATATTCTCCTCTCATTGTTTTTAGCTTACTGTTTTTTATGTTTACTTTCTGATTAGTCAATCATAAACCAGCATCTTGAGAGTTTTTTTCCCCCCCAGATAAGCACAGCTATTGAAACAATTGGAGTACTGTGAACAAAAGTGACCATCTGGCATTTAGTTCTAGAACTGACTGAAAAGAAAAGTATGATGGACATCAATGTTCATTGGTATTTTCCTCAAAAGTAAAGTTTTTGGAATTTAGATGAAGAACGTAGAATAGAAATAGATCTCTTTTTTGAGTCTGAGGGGAATGGATTGGGATTTCTGGGAGATTGGAAGGTTGAATTTAGGGAGCTCTGGACCTGGGATGGGGCAGAGAACTTATGGATGTCACCAGCAAGCACAGCTTCTTAGGAGAGGGAGATAGGAGTGAACTGCAGAGTGAACACACAAATTTAGCAGGGAATTTCAAATTGGGAGGGAAGATAAAGCCAGTGAGACACATGTATGTCAATAAGAAATATTCACAAAAACAGGTTCTGCCTAATGCAGAACATATGTATGGGTTGGTTAATCGAAATGGTGCCTTTGAACAAAAAGCAGTATTTATGAATTTCCAAAAATCTCCATTCTATATTCTGTGTGATATTTAATTCAGTATCAGTGTTCCATTCTACTGCAAGCAAGCTTTCAGTCAGTACTTCTGCCTTGCTTGGAAAAGAATTAGGCTTTAAAGGAAAATAGCTCCTGGTCATAGCCTAGACTGCGGGGCAGACAGGTTCCCATCCTGGGTCTGCCACTTAATTCACCTTTGGACTTTTGGCAGGTTACTGTGTCTCTTTGTGTATCATTGCCCTCAACTATAAAAATGGGCAACTAATGATCTCTATCTACCTCAGAGAGTTATTGTGTTAAGTGAGATAGTACATGGAAAATGCTTAGCACAGTGCCTGCAAGGGGCTTAAGTTGCCCAGCAATTAACTCATTATTATCATTACTTGTCTCTGGTTTTAGGAGTTTGAAGTTCTCATATGTATGTATGTTGTATGTGTATATTTACCTGTTTAACAGAACTTTTCATTAATGGTTATGATCTTCCATCTTCACATTTGTGGTTAATTTTATGATGAAACTTTTTAGAGGGATCTCAGTTTTATTAGTCTCTTAGATGCTTATTATTCTTGAATTCTAAGTCTGTGTCACAGTGATGTATGAACAGGAGACTTGAAGGACCGCATGACCACAGGGGATAACCTACTAGTCTCAATTGGTGACTTTCTGGCAGGGAAGGAGGAAAATGAGTAGGAAGAGAAAAGGAGAAATATGGCAGCAAATATGATTAAATTCCTTTGACTGTTGACATTCGAGAGGGGTTAGGGATGGTTGCTTCTTGGGAGGTGTGTGCTCTAGACAGGATATTCCTGGAATGTAGCTTGTAGTTCTGTGGAGAGAATAACCAAGAAGATGGGATTGGTGTAGATGGGGCAGGGTGGTTCTGGAGGAGTGGTTATGTGCCAGTAAGTTTGTAGGAAAGATTTCTGAAAACAGAATGCCTTGTCATAGGGCATGTGAGTTTACAAATTTGATAGGTCTTACCAAATTGCTATTGACAGAAGTGTGCCAATTTATATCCCCACCAACAATGGATGAGAATGCCTGTTTTCTTACTCCTGAGCCTATGAGCAAGCATTTTGGTCTTTGCTATTCTGCTAGGTGAAAAGAGTATCTCACAGTTTAGTGTGAGCATCTTGTCATGTGCTTACTCTGTATTTCCCTATTCTGTGGCCACTCTGTTCATGTTCTTTGCAAGCTCACTTTTAAAATTTGAGTTTTGGTCTTCTTGATTTTTAGGAACTCTTTATATATTAAAGAAATTAACACATCTTATGATTTCCTCCCAAATATTTACCATTGTTTTGTCACTGGTCTTTTGATATTATTTATGGTATTTGGGGACATGACACTTTTAATTTTTATGTAGTTAAAGTTGTCATATGTTACTTTCATAGTTTCTGGATTTTGTGTAATAATCAAGAAAGCCTAACCTACTCTGGGATCATAAACAAAAAATTCTTCCACAACTTCTTCTTGTATTTTTATGACTTTATTTTTGTATGTATCTTTGGTTCACACTTATTTTGTTTAATAATGAAATAGAAGGTCAATTTTATTTTTCCCCAACACCTACCCAGTTGTCCCCAAATATTTCTTGAATGATGTATCTTTTCCTTGCCTGTGACATATTAATTCTTGAGAATGATGATGTTTTCTTGGGTAAGAGTGGAGGTAGCATGAAAGGGTAGCATCCTTTATTAAATCCCCTTATACAGTAGAACTGTTTTTGGAGAGTTTGCTCTGTTTTGTTAACTGTCAGTTTGTTGGCTAGCTCTGCACGATGTCAATTTCCCTAGTTTTATTTGTTTTAATATCTGGTATGGCTAGCCTCCTCTTATTCTTTGCTCATTCCAGGATTTTCCTGGATCTTCTTACATACTTACTTTTCTGTATGAACTTTAGAAATTGCCTACTTCCAAAAAAAAGAAAATCATCTTTTGGGGGAAGGCTTAAATTGTAGATTATTCTAGGGAGAATTTTTAATGAAATTGAATCAACCTGTCCCCAGAGAATTTGTTCCCAGTTACTCAACTCTTTCATGAATCTCAGTAGTGTTTTTAAGTGTTCTTCATATATTCTGATAGTATTTTTTCTTTAAATTAGTCAATATAGTTTTGTGATAGGTTCTTGCTTAGTCTTCACACATTTCCAAAAGTATTGAGGGATGAGAAGGGAATAGGAGTGTTCTTTAGGCAGCACAGAATGAATAATGATTGAATGTGAAATGATTCAATATAAAATATGTACAGATGGATGTGATTGACTCATTTCTTTTTACCTCTCTTTTAAAACCTCATATTTGGAATTGCTGATCTGACTGTAAAAACATACTACTTGCTTTTTAAAATTTTCAATTGAATTTAAAGTTTATTGCACTCCCAAATTCAGGACACCAGTTGCTCAGATCCTTTTGCAAAGTGTTCTGTAACATTGTCTTATAGTAATTCATTTGTCTATTAATTAATAAACTCAGGCATTTAGTGGGCACTTACTATATGCCAAGCATTAGGAATGTGAGTAGTGGTAAGACAGGTCCTTTTGTTAAGAAGATTACTGTTCATTGAGAGACTGGCTGGAAAACAAATCATTATAATAAAATAAAGTGATTTCTTGAAACCATAGGCAAGGTGGAATCAGATCATGGAAGAGGGGAGAGTTTGCAACTGTCCTGAGGCAATCAGGGAAGGCTTCACTGAGGAGGTGGTATCTGAACTAAGACCATTTAGTTGAGTTGCTTCCAGGTAGGCAAAGCAGGGAAGGCTGCTCCAGATACAGAAACTAGCAAGTGCAATGTCACTGGGTCATGAGTGAGCTACAAGTAATTTAGTCTATAGGGCTATGGTAAGAGATGAGGCTTAGGCAAATGTTCTGAATCTCAATTTTCATGTAACATGCAAAGGAGGTTTTGCTATATTCTGTAGGCACTGGAGAAAATTTTGAGCAGGAAAGACAAGGTCAGATTGTAGATGACATCCTTCCAGTGGCCATATGGAAGACAAATTAGATCAGCAGAGCTATCCAATCAGAAATACTGGTATGGAGATATACCATGAGCCCAGTGAGAGACTATTTTCTCTTAAACTAGGGCAGCGGCGTTAGGAGTGACAGAGATCCCATGTTAGAGTCATTCAATTATTTATTACATTCACCTGTAGGCCAGGCTCTGTACTAGGCTTCAGGGATACAGCAGGGTATAAGATAGATATGCTCCCTGTCTCCAAAAAGATTGCATTCGAGTGGGAGGAAACTGACAAAGAAGCTGAGAATAAGTGGATATGTCAGGCAGTGGTCTGGGCCATGGAACAAACTGAAGGGGATGGGAGGGTGGCATGGAGCAGGCCGGCCAGCACAGTCCTCTCAGCAGGGTGATACTGAGCAGAGACCTGAGGAGAGTGAGGCAGGTATGATCCAGGAGATCATCGGGAAAGGGCATCCATGCAGGGAACAGCCCGGGCAAATGCCCTGAGAAGAGACTGTACTTGGCATGATTAAAGAGTAGCTAGGATGCCCAGAGGAGGAGGCTGGGAGCCAGAGGTCATGGTAGGTGTTAGATTTTACTCAGAAAGGAAGGGCGGGGTTTTGCGTACAGGAGTGCCATGATTTGACTGGCAGCCTTAAAAAGATCCCCTTGCTGCAGCACGAAGGACAGGCTGTAGGGAATCAGGGTGCAGACAGATTGGTTAAGAGGCTAGTACAAA
Organism: Smutsia gigantea; assembly: GCA_032199065.1. Taxonomy (NCBI): domain Eukaryota; kingdom Metazoa; phylum Chordata; class Mammalia; order Pholidota; family Manidae; genus Smutsia; species Smutsia gigantea. The sequence goes on from JAVSCE010007280.1 coordinate 161,358, forward strand.
AATCCAGAGGAGATGGATGACAAGCCAGGGTGGTGGTGCGGGATGTCAGGGTTCTGGATCTGTCTCCAAACTGGAGCTGAAGGGATGCAGAAGATGTGCCTGGGCAAGTATCTGTTAGATAACTACTGCTAAGGAAATACATGATATTTTAAAGGGAAATGAAGAAATAATAGCTGGGGAGGGCCACTTTAGCAAGAGCAGTCAGTGCAGCCGGTATGGTGAGTGGGCCATCGTGAACTCTTGCAGGGTTAACTTTTGTGTATCTGTGTCCTTGTTAGCCACACAGGAATGTGAAATGATTCAGTAGAGAACTCCCATAACTACCTTACTCTGGGAGGCTGTGTTAAGTAGGGCTAATTGGAAGTATATAAATGGTATCTACTTTCCTGAGCAATAAACTTGATGAAGAGACTATACTTAAATTTAACTTGAAGCAATTTCACAGCTGAGAATTTTCAGCAACTAGTAATCAGGGCCCTGATAATATAATAAAGTGGCAGCTTCTTTGGACAGACATAGGAAAGGAGCAGTGTGGGGGGAGGGGGAGCATAGGAAAGGACCCGCCGATCATGGGTCTTGGGAATATGAGGAAGATGAATGAAATGTGACTGAAAACTATAGATTGCCTAACATTTTATCTAAGTCTTTTTTTTTTTTACCTAAAAGAGTTCTTATTTTCCTAAAGCCTAGGTACTCTTCTCCATTAGCAAAAGGTTATAAAATGTTCCACAGTGTTGAGTCAAGGGTAGTTCCCTTTATCTTTGGAAGTTATATTTGAGTGATGCAGTGCTATCTTCCAAACAGTTTATTTCTATAAATCATGTGATATGTTATATCATGAAACTGAACATACATTCATGAAAGTTTTATGGGTCACAGCCAGGTTGTATATAGACTTATGTCAGTGTCAGTGATACACCATATGTGTGTGTGTGCGTGTATGCATATATGCAGACAGATAAACATATGTAACTCCACAGACTATAGTAGTCTTTTTGAATTAATGAGCCATTCTTATTTTCTTTTTACTCTTTACATCTAGCTTAGTGTCTGACACAAAAGAGGGGCCCCAAAATGATTGTTGATCGAAACCTAGAAACAAATTTTGGTTTTCTGTTATTTTTTTGTTGCTCTGTTGACTAAATACTGCTGTACCCTGTTTATTTTTTAGTTACTTTTGGAGAGTCTAGTGATTGTATCTTGTATTCTTGGTAACTTGGCTCTATGTGACAGCCCATAGTATAGTCATGACTCCAAATTTGAAAAATACGCAATATTTTAAAGGGAAGTAGTTCTGTAGATGGATGTAGGAGCATGAGATTATAGGGCAAAGATCCAGCATAAATGTACATATATAGGTATTTATGTGTATATTACCTCATACCAGAGGAATTTAGGCTCCTGATAAGAATATGTGATGTAGTAATACTTGATGTAGTAAAAGAAGATCCAATGTAAGAAAAAAATGGTGGGAACAAAATTAAATTGCATGCCAGATGACCCAGATAGAGGGGCCACAGCTTTAGCTGCCAGCTTTCTATCGTCCAGCAGGAAGAGGAAATTCTTTTAGGAGGAAAAAGAATGAATTGGTTAGGAGGACTGTAACTAGTATTGGCACCAGCATCAGATGAGCGTTCCTCTCAGGAGTCCCCATAAAGAGTACACTGTGTTTTGTTATGAAAATCATCAGGTTTTGTAAGGCTGATTCTCCTAAAACACTTTTGTGTTAATAGCATTGCTTCACAGCAAATTTTGTGAAAGCAACTGCAGGGATCTGTTCAGGTACCCTGTTCTCCGCTGATCTGGTTTGGGCCAGTGGGAGGAAGAGTAAATGGGCTACTTATCCTTCACGCACTCTTCTCTGTGCATTGTTCTTCTCAGATGAGGTTTTGAGAATTATTCATTGATGTTGAACTTGAGGTGGCATTACTCTCTGGTACATAAGGCCTAGAGTGCAGCTGTTTTGTGTGGACCGTTAAGGAGAGGCATGGTGCCCTAGGAGAGTGTCAAATTAAGGCTGAGGTTAGCATCTTTTAGAGTGAGCCAAGTTGCTAACAAAGACTTTTGCGCAAATAGCAGGCTGCCCTCCTTATTTCCAAGGTCAGCATAGGCCAGGATTATGCATAGAAAATTCTTTAGTGCTTAGAACTCAGACAAATGGCTGGTCCACTCCAGGGGCTTTAAACAGGTATTCCTGGATTGCCCAAACATTCAGAGGAGTATGGAAGGTTCTCAGGACATCAGCTCCCAAAGTCTGGACTGTATGCTCAGTCTTGTTTCTCCCCTCCCCTTTCACAATCACTCTTTTCCCATTTTAGCAAAGGAAGGCATCTCTTACCCATTGCAAATCTTACTGTAATATATTATGCACCTGGGCTCTGAAAAGAGAGCAGCAATTGAAATATCTTCTTGCAAGGAAGTATGATAGTGTGAGTAATAAAACACTTTCCAACATAAACATGCTATGTTCGGATAAAGGTCTGTGGGGAAGTCAACTGACTATAAGAGTTAAAGGAGAAAAATTAACTATATGCATTTTCTTTTTCTTTTATAAAAGCAGTTTAATAAATCGTAAGAACTATGAAAGCACAATCATACATTTTATGAGTTTTCACAGCTCAGAGTATGCTTGGGGAATTGTTAATTGCCTCCTATGTATTTTCCAACTGATAAGAATTTGAATTTGGCCAGTTATTTTTTAAATGAATGATGGCATTTGTGTTAGGGTTCTCTAGAGAAACAGAACTAATAATATATGTATGCGTCTGTACATATATGTGTGTGTATATGCACTTCTGTGTGTATATACGTGTACATACATACACAGTGGGGAGTTCGGGGAGGGGCAGAGAGAGAGCAATATTAAGAGATTATGAGAACTGGCTCCTGCAGTTACAGAGGCTGAGCAGTCCCGAATCCTGTAGTTGGCAGTCTGCAGACCAGGAGAGCCAATTGTGTAAGTCCCAGGCTAAAACCTGGCAGGCTCAAGACCCAAAAAGAGGTTTTTAATGTTTCAGTTCTAGTCTAATGGCAGGAAAAGACCAATGTTAGAGCTCAAGACAGTCAGGAACAAGGAATTTCCTAATATTTAGCCTTTTGTTCTATTCAGGTCACAATGACTGGGTGAAGCTTACCCACATTAGGGAGGGCAAACTGCTTGACTCATTCAAATATTAATCTCATCCCCAAACACCCTCAGATACACCCAGAATGATGTTTGACCCAAAGTCTGGGTACCCAGTGGCCCAGTAAAGTTGAAAGGTAAAACTAACCATCATGGGGAGAGTGACTGTAATGGGGTATGTGGTGGAGACTTGAGAATGGGGGGAATCTAGTAACCACAGTGTTGCTCATGTGATTGTATATTAATGATACCAAAATAAAAATAAATAAATAAATAAATAAACTAACCATCATGGTTGGGTATATAGAAGTACTGTTTTAACATTTCACTATGTACTTATGCCAGAAATTATATTCTTTGTAATCCTATAGAAATTATGGTGAAGTCAACTTCAAATTTCAGAAGAGGCTTCAGAACTTCAGGAGGGGATACCTAGATTTTTGTTTGAAATCTTTAGGACATACATAAGCAAAAATGTTTGAAGACCACAAATCTACTCCTAGTAGTAGAAATAAGTAAAAGTCTGATACCTGTATAACCCAAAACAAAACCTCAAGGACAGAAGGCTGGTCCCTTTGCTAGATGAAGAACATAGGTTCAGACTGTATCATACTATGGCACTTCTCGCTGCTTCTGTCACCAGCACCCTGGTCAGAGCCACTGTCCTCTGGCAGATCACAGCAGCCTCACCGCCTTGACCTTGACTGCTGCTCTGTGTTCTCAGCACAGAAGCCCAGAGTTATCCAGTTAAAACAGAAGTGATGTCATGTCAATCCTCTGCTCAAAATCCTATTTGAGCATTTAGTAATGGGCATACATGTTGAATCACTCTGTGGTACACCTGAAACTGGTATCCACTATTAAAAAAAGCTCATCTTGATTTCCCATGGGCCTAAATGATTTCATCAGCCCTTCATTACAGTATTTCCCCCCCAGTCAGCTCGCTCCCTCTGCCCCAGCTCGGTGGCCGGTCACCATGCACCTCCAGTCCCGCGTCTTTGCGCTGTTGTTCCCTGTGCCCGAGAACACTCTGTGTTTACCTTCTTGGCTGCCTCTCACCTCCAAGTCTTCGCCCAGATTCCCAGTCAAGTTCTTCTTAACCACTCTATTTGCCGTTGTTATATTTCTCATCTCTTGATATTCTGTCTCCCTTTGCAGCTTAATTTTTCTTTGTAGTGTTTACCATCTTCTAACATGTTATATAATTTACTCCCTTGTTTTGATTGACAAGGATTTTGTGTGTACTGTTGACGGGTGTTCCCTAGTGCCTGGAGTAATGCACAGTAGGCACACGATAACTACTTAGTGAGCAGGCCTGCACTTTGTGTAGTTTTCATAGATTAAATTCAGTATTTTATTTACATTTTATCAATTAACAAGAAAGGTAGTAACAGTTAAGCAATGAATAATAATAGTATAGAATCTTAAAAAGACAATTATTTAATGTTTTACTGAATTTGTTAAAGTGTTTCTTTATCCTTATTCTCCTTTCCTTGATATTGATTTTAATTTAAATTTTATTTTTTCATGTGTGTATCTTGTTTGAATTTTTTATTTTAAAAATATTTATTTTTAAATCTTGGTTGAGGGGCTTGTGGTGGGTAGAATTCTTTCCACCAATCCACCATAAGACCTGTGCTGCATGGAGTAAATACAGTTTTCACTTACACATATATAATTATTTTGGAATAGCTCTAATGTAATCATTGGTCTTATTAAGAAAGTAACTATACTAATGTCTTTCAAGAAATCCTAAGATTTCCAGGAACTTTTCTGAGTCAGAATGTTAAGGCCACTTTTCTATTTGTGATCCTTTGGACTGATTCGAGCCTTTAACAAGTTGAAGTGTTTGTGTCTGTGATGGTTGCTCATGCACACGTGCTCTTTCTCATAAGGACTCTCTGTCTCTGTCAGGCTGAGATATTTTCAGCCTCGCATCTTATTACCATCTCAAATTCTTCAAAGCAAAGACAAAGCTTTTGTTTCCCCATTCAGCCTGTTTGCAATGTTAGCATCTTAATGCTACGTTGCATTTTTCAGTGTACTTCGCACACTGGCTCCTTGTGTCCTTACACTAGTTATGGGAGGTAGGCAAGGATTTTTATTACCTTTATGTCATTTGACATTTGTTTTATAGACAAAAAACAGACTCAGGTGAAATGGATTACTCAAGGTCAGTAAATCCCAAACAGAATCAGGACAAGACCCAGGTCTCTTTAGCTTTTTTTACATTGAAGTATAGTTGATATACAGTCTTATATTAGTTTCAAGTATACAACACAGTGGTTCAACAGTTACCGTATTATTAAATCCTCACCCCCCACTAGCGTGGTTACTCTCTGTCAACGAAGATGTTACAGTATCACTGGCTGTTTTCTCCATGCTCAGGTCTCTTAACTCTTGATCCATTTATTAGCCTGTTTTGCCTTTTCTGATCCCTAGTGACCGCACCTCAATCTTCCCCTCTGGCAGCAGATGGGGAGCATCCTCCTTGCCTGAACCATCAAATCCTTGCTCTACATCAGTTCTCTAGCTTTTGCACTGACATAGAATATCCCATCAGCCTCTGGCTATAGTTTTCCTCCTTGTTCCTATCAGTAGTTAGCTGTATGCCTTAATATAATTAACTCCAACAGATTGCATTTGTGTCTATCCTAATTCATCTACCAAAAAAAAAACCTTTCATTCTAGAAAACTGAATAATATACAATCTGTATTTCCCAGAATTTTTTTTGTGTGTGGTGGCTTAGGTAGTGTAGACACACTTAAAAAAAATTAACTTGAGGTATATTATACATATCGCAACTCACCTATTTCAAGCAGAGAATAATTCAGTAGTTTTTAGTAAATTCACCAATTTGTGAAATCATCACTGTAAACCAATTTTAGAACATTTTCAACATCCCAGTAGGATTCATCTTGCCCATTTTCATTAATGTTTCTCTTCTCTTTCCCTCTTAATTTTTAAGGGATTACAAGTTCACATGACAAAATGCCCATGAACCATAAGCTAAGAAAGGAGGAAAGCAAGAGGGGCAGAACTAGAATTTTATCATTTATCAAGACACCAATGCTAGCATTTCCTATTTTTATTAAAAAAAAAACAAGCCTGATGTTTTCAGTCCTTCATATGTTTTTATTGAAACACATGAAACAAGATATTAAAGCAGGGCTGTCTGTGTCAGTTTTGCCTAAGATCCCAAAGGCTAAGAATATAGTATAATAGGTTTCCCCCATATCAGTTAGCCATTCAGAACACACTAATGTCATGCCAGAATTGGTTTTTGTCTGCTCCGTCCTCTGTATGAGGTGACGCCCTGGTGGGCATGGAGGTGGAGTGGGTGGGAGGAGGGTGCTCAGCCTTCTAACCAAGTGTGAGAAACCCTGATGGAGCTTGATGTGTATATTCTGGCTAGAATTTGGGGGCCATGATATTCTGAAATCTCCTGTACATCCCCAACCCAAACATGTGAAAGGCTGTGACTAGAGCCGCCCATGAGAACAGAGAGGGAGAAGCGTTGCAAGGAGATGACTGTAAATTGGTGGGGCAGGATCATGATAATTTTTCTCATGGATCAAGGGGATGCTATGGGATTATTTTTAAAAGAGAGTGTCCTCAGGAGAACTACCTCTGAGGCTGAGGGAGAGGGAGAAGACAAATATAAATGATTATTATCAGTTCCCTAAATATTCTGGATACCTAAGAATGTGGTCTAACCAGGTCATATGAAAAATGACCTGTTTGTAGTTTGGCCATCTGGGAAGCATTATTGTGTTGGAATCTGACAAGCCTAGATTTAAGTCTCTCTGTGATCCTCAGTCAGCTACTTCTCTGAGTTTCCAGAGCTGTTAGGATCAGTGTTTGTTGTTATAATACAATCATTGACTTTAACAAATCCTGGAACTTGCATTTCAAATATTGACATTTTTGATATTTGACATTGGGTGGTGAAACATGAATATTCTATATAGATAATATCCATCATGTAGCTAGCCATCTGAAATAGTACCAGAAGCATTTAGCACACATCCAATATTTAGTAAAATCCATGGTATTTCACTTTACTGCCATTTGTTTCCTTATTTAAACTAAATTTGTTGCAAATTTTTATAAGCTTGTTTTCATATACATCGAAAGTGGAAACAAAATGGCTGAGTATAAATAGTAATTCTGAAGTTCTCTAGAGTGAAATTCAGATCTACCAATTTTAAAATAAGAATATTTTAGGCATTGTTAATTATTAGGAATCTTTAACAGATAACATTATGTGTATATGTGTGTGGGGGGGGGTATGTGTATGAATTTGTGTGTATTTTTGCCAGCCAATAGAAAACTTTATGAGAAGAAAATTGAATATTTATGACCACAAAACTGTAAACAACTAAAAAACTTGGCATATATAAATATTGTGGTAAACATTAAAATGCTTTTAACTGTTAATGCAACTTGTGTATAGAAACAGATCTTGCAAATTGGCAGGTGTAATTGATGGATGTTAAGAGAAAAGTTTAATAAGATTTTGAAGGCAGTGAAGTTAATTTAAAAAAATCTGTTTAAGTCCATGTTCTTTAATTGTAATTGTCTTCCCAAAGCAATTAAAATACATAGTTCATAGCACTAAACACATGGCATAATATTATTTCAGTTATTTACTTAAAAATATTCACTGAGCACCTACTGTATGCCTGGCAAACTGCTAACCACTGGGCATAAAATAGTGAATAACTAGGGTATAATCTCTGTCTTTAAGGAGCCTAGAGTTCAGTAATACAGACACATGAAGTAAATCCATGAATAAATATATAATTACAAATTGTGATCATTGCTGTGAATAATAAGCAAATGACATAAGCAAGACAAACTGGGGAAGTATAATTTGTCAGCAAGAGACCTTTCTGGCAAAATGGTATTTACATGAAGATCTGAAAGATGAGTAGGCATTATTCAGTCCGGAGTAGGTAAGAGTATTTCAGATGGAGGGAGTAGCCTCTACAAAGACCCTGTGTTGGGAAGGAGCATGAACTATTAAAGGAAGAGGCAAGAAATGGATATGAGTGACTCTAGGGGCCGTGGGAATAATGAAATGAGGAGGTAGTCTAGGGACCAGACTGGATTAGTGGCAGTAAAGTTAGAAGTGAACGGACTTAAGAAATTAGAAGGTAGAATCAACTCTGACTTGGGGATGAATTGGGTATCACGTCAGAAGTCAGTGTTTGTGGAATAAGGCTATTGGTAAAAGTGGATGAGTTGGGATCTAGCAGGTTAAAGTGTTACTGTTACACGGTACTTTATCTTCTGTAAACATTGCAAGGCAGTTTATGTGCTTATTTTCAGATTTCAGGTGGTGCATATTTTTATAGTATTTATTTTTTCTCAACTTTTCAATTGTAAGCTTCTTAGAATTGAAGATTTGTGTCTTCTGATATATTTCCAGTGTTCTTAACTGTCTAAACTCAGTTGTTGTTAAGTCAATTTTATTTTTTAAGTAGAGATTATAATGTCTAACTTCAGAGACACAAAAATCTTACATATTTATTTGGTGGGGAAGGATGACTTGGGAATATTTTTCTTGACATCAGAGACAGGAAATATAATCACTTGTCAATGTGCCTTTGGGTCTTTTTTTGGTAGGCATCTGGGACAATACAAAATTCAATCAATGGGCATGATTCAGCACATATATAGTTCCTTAAGTATATGCTATGGAGACCTTTCAAAATGCATGTTAAAAAGTTAAAAAGTCCTTGGTTATTTGGGGTACACTTGTAAAACTTACATACTTGTTAAGGTTCAAACAGGCAGATAGTTTATATTCCAGCTTTAACTGTGGTATCTGAGTAATTTACCTGGTTCCCAACAAACAGAACTAAGGGTAATCCCTGCCTAGGCCTAGCCTAACTATAGCCTGGTTAGTTCCTCTCGGTTTGGGCATGATTTGAGATTTTGAAGACAAAATAATTGAGAAGAACCAAAGAACTATTATAATGAAGCTAAAAGCAGATTAACTGAACAGTTAACTTAGCCATGTTTTCTAAAAAATTATAACATATGTAAAATGTAGGTTTTACTGTAATAAAGGAGTGTATCTCCTTACTAATGGATGGGCAAACTTTATAGCCAGGAGTGACAAAAGAAAACTTTGCTGTTCAGTTGTTAGATTTCATGCTTGTATCTGCTAAACTAGCCGTTGACTTTCATGCTGTAAACTTTCTTCTTCAACAAATCTTTTAGAGCAATTTTAGGCTTACAGTAAAATTGAGCCTGAAGCATACCCTTGACCCACATATGCACAGCCTCCCCCTTTATCAACATCCCCCACCAGAGTGATACATTTGTTACCATTGATGAGCCTACACTTGATGAACCTACCATTGCTGAGCGACTCATCATAATTGCTTAAAGTCCGTAGCTTACATTACAGTTCACTCTTGGTGTTCTGTACGTTCTGTGGGTTTGTATAAATTTGTAATGATATGTTTTTATGATTATGGTGTCATGCAGAGTATTTTCACTGCCCTAAAAGTCCTCTGTGATGGGAACCTCTGCCGATTTATCCGTCCCCCATCCAGCCCCTAGCAACCACTTATCTTTTTACTGTCTCCATAGTTTTGCCTTTTCCAGATGTCATATAGTTGGAATTATGCAGTATGTAGCCTTTTCATATTGGTTTATTTCAGTTAGTCATGTGCATTTTAGTTTTCCCCATGTCTTTTCATGGCTTGATAAGGAATATTATTTCGTGCTAAAAATAAATAAGCTTATTTGGATTACTACAATTTATTTATTCATACATCTTCGTTGCTTTTAAGAATTGGCCATTATGAATAAAGTTGCTTTAAATAACCTTGTGTGGGTTTTGGTGTGGACATAAGTTTTCAGCTCCTTTGGGTAAATGCAAAGTAGTGCAGTTGCTGGATCATATGATAAATGTATGTTTAGTTTTCTAAGAAAACCATTAAACTGTCTTTCAAAGTGGCTGTGCCATTTTATATTCCCACCAGCAATGAATGAGAGCTTTGTTGCTCCATACCCTCACCACTGGAGTTCTAGATTTTGGCCATTCTAATAGGTGTGGAGTGGTATCTAATTGTTGTAATTTGCATTTCCCTAATGTATAATGTGGAGTAGACTTTCTTAATATCACCAGAAATACAGTTAGACGTCTTCTTACTCTGAATGCTTAGGACCAATTTTGTTGGCCAATGGGAAAAGATGATTAAATGAGCAAATCATTAAAATAATATGATATATGTATTTCTTGAACGTTTTATTTTAACTGAAACATAAATTAAGATAATTTGCTAATAAGGCCTTCCCTTCAAGTAAGAATCTTTTAATTTGTGTTCTACATTATCTTTTTTTCATAAACCATGCCTATAATTCATCACTTAAGAGGACTTAGACACTTAGGAAAAAAACATAGAATTCATTTAGAGTTTTATGGCTTCCTTCACTATTGCAGTTACTTGTTCTACAACAGTTTTTTTTTTTGTATATATGACTCAGTTGTATCACATGTTTCCAAAGCTTTCTACTTTTTTCATAGAAAAACCAGCTCTCTCTTTTTATGCTCACATCCCATGGGTTTACATGCTACTTAATTAAAATAACAAAATTACAATAATAAGTAGAAATAGCATAAAGAGGTTTGGAAACAAGCATGGCTAATTCTTAAAAACCATACAACTTACATAAAGAGAACAGAAGTGGATGAATGTGCTAAAGATTACCCAATCTAAGCTGAGTTATGGTGAGTGTGGCATCAGTCTTTACATTTTACAGAGACTTAAGATTGTTGGTTATGTTGAGGTTAAGTTGGTTAAGTTGACAACATCAATAAATCATGACCCTGTGGCTTGTGATGGAAATGACTGGTTTGTGGGGACCGCGATTGGAAAATCGAGTCCCCTAGGATGGGATTGATCAAATTATTTTCTAGTTTCTGCTTCACAAAGGACTGTGTCCTTAACTCAGGACTCAGAGCATGTGACTATACGTCATATGCACAAACATAGCTTTTACTTTATACCCCTATGTAGATTTTATAATAATATACTTAATAAAAAATATATAGTTCATGCATGTTAAAATTTAATCCTGTTATTTATGAAGAAATGTATGCTTTGGAACACACTAATGAATAATTAACTTTATGAAAACCCTTGCATCCTGGCTTCCTCTTCTTTCTTTAACCTAATCTTTGATCATTTCTTTCATAGTTTTTTTTTATAATTTATTTTGGTATCGTTAGTCTACAATTACATGTGCAATATTATGGTTATTAAACTACCCTCTTCATCAGGTCCCCCCGATGAACCCCATTAGAGTCACTGTCCATCAGCATAGTGAGATACTACAGAATCACTACATGTCTTCTCTGAGTTCTACAACCCTCCTTGAGCCCCCCCCCAACATTACATCTGCTAATCATAATGCCCCTTTTTCCCCCTTGTCCCTCCCTTCCCACCCATCCTCCTCAGTTCCTTTCCCTTTGGTAACAATTAGTCCATTCTTGGGTTCTGTGAGTCTGCTGCTGTTTTGTTCCTTCAGTTTTTTTCTTTGTTCTTATACTCCACATATGAGGGAGATCATTTGCTCCTTGTCTTTTTCCGCTTGGCTTATTTCACTGAGCATAATACCCTCTAGCTCCATCCATGTAGTTGCAAATGATAGGATTTGTTTTCTTCTTATGGCTGAATAATATTCCATTGTGTATATGTACCACATCTTCTTTATCCATTCATCTACTGATGGACACTTAGGTTGCTTCCATTTCTTGGCTATTGTAAATAGTGCTGTGATAAACATAGGGGTGCATATGTCTTTTTCAAACAGGGCTGCTGCATTCTTAGGGTAAATTCCTAGGAGTGGAATTCCTGGGTCAAATGGTATTTCTATTTTGAGTTTTTTGAGGAACCTCCATACTGCTTTCCACAATGGTTGAACTAATTTGCATTTCCACCAGCAGTGTAAGAGGGTTCCCTTTTCTCCACATCCTCACCAACATTTATTGTTGTTTGTGTTTTGGATGTTGGCCATCCTCACTGGTGTGAGGTGATATACTATTGTGGTTTTAATTTGCATTTCTTTGATGATTAGCGATGTGGAGCATCTTTTCTTGTACCTGTTGCCCATCTGAATTTCTTCTTTGGAGAAGTGTCTATTCATGTCCTCTGCCCATTTCTTAATTGGATTGTTTGCTTTTTGTTTGTTGAGGTGTGTGAGTTCTTTATGTGTTTTAGATGTCAACCACTTATCGGATATGTCATTTATGAATGTATTCTCCCATACTGTAGGATGTCTTTTTGTTCTACTGATGGTGTCCTTTGCTGTACAGAAGCTTTTCAGCTTCATATAGTCCCACTCGTTCATTTTTGCTTTTGTTTCCCTTGCCCGGGGAGATATGTTCATGAAGAAGTTGCTCATGTTTATGTCCAAGAGATTTTTACCTGTGTTTTTTCTAAGAGTTTTATGGTTTCATGACTTACATTCAGGTCTTTGATCCACCTTGAGTTTACTTTTGTGTATAGGGTTAGACAGTAGTCCAGTTTCATTTTCTTACATGTAGCTGTCCAGTTTTTCCAACACCAGCTGCTGAAGAGGCCGTCATCTCCCCATTGTATATCCAAGTCTCCTTTATCAAATATTAATTGACTGCATTTGTTTGGGTTAATGTTTGGATTTTCTATTCTGTTTCCCTGGTCTGTGGGTCTTTTTTTGTGCCAATACCAAATTGTCTTGATTACTGTGGCTTTGTAGTAGAGCTTGAAGTCAGGGAGCATAATTCTCCCTGTTTTATTCCTCCTTCTCAGGATTGTTTTGGCTATTCGGGGTCTTTTGTGGTTCCATATAAATTTTAGAATTATTTGTTCCAGTTCATTGAAGAATGCTGTTGGTATTTTGATAGGGATTGCGTTGAATCTGTAGATTACTTTAGGTAGTATAGCCATTTTGACAATATTTATTCTTCCTAGCCAAGAGCATGGGATGCATTTCCATTTGTTAGTGTCCTCTTTAATTTCTCTTAGGAGTGTCTTGTAGTTTTCAGGGTATAGGTCTTTCACTTCCTTCATTAGATTTATTCCTAGGTATTTTATTCTTTTTGATGCAATTGTGAATGGAATTGTTTTCCTGATTTCTCTTTCTGTTAGCTCATTGTTAGTGTATAGGAAAGCAACAGATTTCTGTGTGTTAATTTTGTATTCTGCAACTTTACTGAATTCAGATATTAGTTCTAGTAGTTTTGGAGTGGAGTCTTTAGGGTTTTTTAAGTACAATATTATGTCACCTGCAAATAGTGACAATTTGACTTCTTCTTTACCAATCTGGATGCCTTGTATTTCTTTGTTTTGTCTGATTGCCGTGGCTAGGACCTCCAGCACTATGTTGAATAACAGTGGAGAGAGTGGGCCTTCCTGTCTTGTTCCCAATCTTAGATGAAAAGCTTTCAGCTCTCACTGTTAAGTATGATGTTAGCTGTGGGTTTGTCATATATGGCCTTTATGATGTTGAGGTATTTGCCCTCTATACCCATTTTGTTCAGAGTTTTTATCATGAATGGATGTTGAATTTTGTTAAATGCTTTTTCAGCATCTATGGAGATGATCATGTGGTTTTTGTTCTTCTTTTTGTTGATGTGGTGGATGATGTTGATGGATTTTCGAATGTTGTACCATCCTTGCATCCCTGGGATGAATCCCACTTGATCATGGTGTATGATCCTCTTGATGTATTTTTGAATTCGATTTGCTAAAATTTTGTTGAGTATTTTTGCATCTACATTCATCAGGGATATTGGTCTGTAATTTTCTTTTCTGGTGAGGTCTTTGCCTGGTTTTGATATTAGAGTGATGCTGGCTTCATAGAATGAGTTTGGAAGTATTCCCTCCACTTCTATTTTTTGGAAAACTTTAAGGAGAATGGGTGTTATTTCTTCTCTATATGTATGGTAGAATTCAGAGGTGAATCCTTCTGGTCCGGCGGTTTTGTTCTTAGGTAGTTTTTTGATTACCGATTCAATTTCTTTGCTGGTGATTGGTCTGTTTAGTTTTTCTGTTTCTTGCTTGGTCAGTCTTGGAAGGTTGTGTTTTTCCAAGAAGTTGTCCATTTCTTCTATGTTTTCCAGCTTGTTAGCATATACATTCTCCTAGTATTCTCTTATCATTCTTTGTATTTCTGTGGTGTCCATTGTGATTTTTCCTTTCTCATTTCTAATTCTGTTTATGTGTGTAGATTCTCTTTTTCTCTTAATGAGTCTGGCTAGGGGTTTATCTATTTTGTTCATTTTTTGAAAGAACCAACTCTTGGTTTCATTGATTTTTTTCTGTTGTTTTATTCTTCTCAATTTTATTTATTTATTCTCTGATCTTTATTATGTCCCTCCTTCTGGTGACTTTCGGCCTCATTTGTTCATCTTTTTCCAATTTCAGTAATTGTGTATTTAGACTATTCATTTGGGATTGTTCTTCCTTCTTTAAATAGGCCTGGATTGCAATATACTTTCCTTAGAACTGCCTTTGCTGTGTCCCACAGAAGTTGCGGCTTTGTGTTGTTGTCATTTGTCTCCATATATTCTTTGATCTCTGTTTTAATTTGGTCGTTGACCCATTGATTATTTAAGAGAATGTTGTTAAGTCTCCATGTATTTGTGAGCCTTTTTGTTTTCTTTCTAAAATTTATTTCTAGTTTTATACCTTTGTGATCTGAGAAGTTGGTTGGTAGAATTTCAATATTTTTGAATTTACTGACGTTCTTTTTGTGGCCTAGTATGTGGTCTATTCTGTAAAATGTTCCATGTGCACTTGAGAAGAATGTGTATCCTGTTGCTTTCGGGTGTAGCGCTCTGTAGATGTCAGTTAGGTCCAACTGTCCTAATGTGTTGTTCAGTGCCTCTGTGTCTTTACTTATTTTCTGTCTGGTTGATCTGTCCTTTGGAGTTAGTGGTGTGTTGAAGTCTCCTAAAATGAATGCATTGCTTTCTATTTCCTCCTTTAATTGTGTTAGTATTTGTTTCACATATGCTGGCGCTCCTGTGTTGGGTACATATATATTTATAATGGTTATATCCTCTTGTTGGACTGACCCCTTTATCATTATGTAATGTCCTTCTTTATCTCTTGCTACTTTCTTCGTTTTGAAGTCTATTTTGTCTGATACAAGTAGTGCAACACCTGCTTTTTTTTCTCCCTATTGTTTGCATATCTTTTTTCCATTCCTTCACTTTTAGTCTGTGTATGTCTTTGGGTTTGAGGTGAGTCTCTTGTAAGAAGCATATAGATGGGTCTTGCTTTTTTATCCATTCTATTACTCTGTGTTTTTTGATTGGTGCATTCAGACCATTTACATTTAGGGTTATTATCGATAGATATGTACTCATTGCCATTGCTGGCTTTAGATTCGTGGTTATCAAAGGTTCAAGGGTAGCTTCTTTACTATCTAACAGTCTAACTTAACGTTATTGTTAAGTTATTGTAAACACAGTCTGATGTTTCTTTATTTCTCTCCCTTCTTATTCTTCCTCCTCCATTCTTTATATACTAGGTGTTTTATTCTTTGCCTTTAGTTGGTATTTGGATGGTCTGCTTTCTTTGCTATGATTTTATTTTCTCTGGTGACATCTTTTTAGCCTTAGCAGTGCTTCCATCTAGAGTAGTCCCTTTAAGGTATCCTGTAGAGGTAGTTTATGGGAGGTAAATTCCGTCAGCTTTCACTTGTCTGGAAATTGTTTAATTCCTCCCTCAAATTTAAATGATAATCGTGCTGGATACAATATTCTTGGTTCAAGGCCCTTCTGTTTCATTACGTTAAATATATCATGCCATTCTCTTCTGGCCTGTAAGGTTTCTGTTGAGAAGTCTGATGATAGTCTGATGGGTTTTCCTCTGTAGGTGATCTTTTTTCTCTCTCTAGCTGCCTTTAATATTCTGTCCTTATCTTTAATCTTTGCCATTTTAATTATTATGTGTCTTGGTGTTGTCTTCCTTGGTCTCTTGTGTTGGGAGATCTGTAGGCCTCCATGTTCTGGGAGAGTATTTCCTCCCCCAACATGGGGAAGTTTTCAACAATTATTTCTTCAAAGACACTTTCTATCCCTTTTTCTCTCTCTCCTTCCTCTGGTTCTCCTATAATGTGAATATTATTCCATTTGGATTGGTCACACAGTTCTCTTAATATTCTTTCATTCCTAGTGATCCTTTTATCTCTCTCTGCCTCAGCTTCTCTGTATTCCTGTTCTCTGATTTCTATTCCATTAACAGTCTCTTGCATCTCATCCAGTCTGCTGCTAAGCCCGTCAATCGCTTGTCTCATTTCTGCATTGTCTTTCCTCACTTCCCTCTCTTCCTCCCTTAGCTCTTGCATATTTCTCTGTAAATCCATCAGTTTGGTTATGACTTTTATTCTAAATTCTTTTTCAGGAAGATTGTGCATGTCTATCCCATCAGGCTCCCTCTCTGGGGTTGTCTGGCTAAGTTTTATTTGTATCATATTCCTCTGTCTTTTTATGGTGATAGAAGTGGTCAGAAAAAGAACAAAAGAAAAAATAATAATGCCCACTGGGTGTAGATTCTGTGAGGATGCTGTAGGTGGTGCTTCTGCTCCACTGTTCTGCAGCTGCGGCCACTCCGCCAGGCCCTTTGAGACTCTGGCCACAGAGGGAATGAATGGGAGGCAGTTGCTTTTTCCCAGCCACTGGCCAAGGGGTCAGAAATTCCCCACGCCTCCCAGCCTGCTGGGCTGAGTGCACTGGGACGATCCTGCTCCTCCATTGGGCCCCTATATCTTTAAGACCCCTAAAAAAAAGCATGCACTTTTCTTTTGTCCCAGGGAGCTGGCTGAGAGGACCCGCTTGCATTCTCCGTCTCAGATCCTGCCCCTCTGACTCTCCAATCTCCAATACACTGCGCGATGTGTGTCAGTGCTCCCGGCGCAGATCACCAGGGCTGGTTATTTGGTGGGCCTGTGCTTCCACTCCCTCCCTGCTCTGATTCCTCTCTTCCTGCTGGTGTGCTGGAGTGGGGGAATGCTCAGGTCCCACCGGGTCGCGGCTCCATATCTTACCCGCTTCGCGAGGTGCCGAGTCCTCTCAGGTGTAGCTGCAGGCTGAATGTTGTCCTGTATCTTCTGGTCTCTCTTTTAGGAATAGTTGCATTTGTTGTATTTTCATAAATATGTATGGTTTTGGGAGGAGATTTCCGCCGCCCTGCTCACGCCGCCATCTTCCCGGAAGCTTCTTCCTTTTATAGTTTGAAGGATTAAATAACAAATTAGACTGTTTCATGGCCCCTTGCCTTTGCTCAGGCCATTTCATTGTTGTTACACTTTTCTCACTTTTGATGGATTGAATGATTGGCTATCTAATAAGTTATGTTTTGAAATGTGGCTCACATGCAACTTTCTTCAGGAAACTTTTCCTTACACCCCAGTTTGGGCTCAGTGCCCCTGATTTTTGCTACCATGGTATCTTTTTATAGAATTATGTTAAAATTAACTATATTTGCTTGCAGTTTTGTGCATTATACATCTTTCAAAGGTGAGTAGGTATCTGATTTGCCCTTATACACAGGACTTAGCAAGGTGAACATGCTAGACACTTTTTTGTTTAACTGAAGAGCAATGTACTGAAGTTCATATTTTGCAAAGTTCAAAACAACCATTCAAGTGTAGAATTTTCTGGCAAGACCTTATTGAAGGTTGGATATAGAGAGTCGAAACTTGGCAGAGGACTCAAAAAGGTAAATTTAAAAATTTCCTTTTAATATTGCTGTAGGGTTCATGGATTTGTATTATGGCTATATTACTAATATTGTCATGTCAGGCTTTGAAAAATTTGGGTCAGCTTCAGTAGTAGATATACAAGTGGGTGGCAGCTTAAATATGTTCATCTAAGGTTGGCCATCTTCTAAGTCATCCCAGGTGAATTTTCTGTAAGTCTTAGATTGTCCTCAAGTAGCTAAAGAAAACTGAGGGTGGGGAAGTTTTCATGTAGTGTCAATGGAATTAATTAGTTTCTTAAGGTTTAAAAAAACTGTTTATTAATGAGCTTCATCACTGTAAACTGGATGAAGAATTACAACAACCATTTAACTATCTAAGATGCTAATGTCTAATGGGGAAAACAGATAGACATTGAAAGAAATTAGTCTCAGATTCAGATAATTTGGCTCTCTTCCCAGTGATGCTTTACTCTAGTTTTGTGGCTTTGAGTAAATTTCTGAACTCTGCGCTTTAACTTGCAAGTCTGTAGGCTGGTGGTTCTGAACTGTGAGTGATTTTTCCCCCTTAGGGGACAGTTGGCAATATCTGGAGACATTTTTGATTGTCATGATTTTCAGGATGTTACTGGATAGAGGCCAGAGCTACTGCCAAGCATCTTATAGTACAAGAAACAGCTGCCAACGATGAAGAATTATCCATCCAAAATCTCAGTAGTGCCAATACAGAAATCCTGGTCTGGGTAGTTCTTATGAGAGGCTTTTCAAACCTAAGTATCTCTCATTCTCGATGTTAGGCTGATTGTATATATTTTTTCTTATTTTAAGTTACCTAACATAAAAATGAGGATATTCACTGAATTTGGTTGTCCAGTATGTCTTTACATGGTGTCCTACTGGTTTTCAGTGAATTAAATAACATAAGCAGAGAACAATAAATATAGTAAAAATTACTACTCTGTACATTTTCTGGTTCTGCATTCTCCAAATGTAAGTTAAATATAATTGTGGAAAACCTGGGATACATGAAGATGTTTGCTTTTTCAGTAGTGTGACCGTTTCCCAATGCTGTCAGATAGACACTAGTAGTATTTATAGGGAAGGGGGGAGAACTAATGTTGGAGAATGTATAGTTGAAAACCATATTTCAGTAAATAGCAACTTTTAGAGATGGATATACATCCCAATGATTTAAAGTAAGATTCATCAGTTTATACAAATATTTTAGTACACTGAATTTTATGGCTTGGGATCAGTTAAGAATGAGCATCAATGCTAGTAGAATTTTAAATTATTTTGGAGGAAATGTGGGTGTTTTGAAATTCTCAGTGGTGATTCATGGTTATGGCCTATCTGCTCCATATTTTTAAAAGGTAAAGGTTGACTTAACCTGAGAACAGACTTCAAAAGCAATGGCATGGGTACCAATCACATATTTCTAAGTGTAAGATAAGTTTTTCATTTTTCTAAAATGATTTTTAAAACTATGGTAAAAGCATGCAAGGCTTGAGGTAACTATGGAAGGAGACCCTGGAGTGGTTCTCTGCCTCTTGTCTAGCCACCTTTCCCTTATTCTTTTGTACGTGCCTACTCCAAGTCCACGCACACTGAACCTGCCATGTATGGAGCGCAAGTCCATTTGCTTCCATGTGGGACCATGTCTTGTCTTTTTGTCCCTGATGTCTGGCATGCAGTGGCTCTAAATCACCTCCCTGCCGCCAGGCCTCACTGGCATAATTTCTGCTGATTGCTCTGTCTTTGAATCTGTCTCTGCCTCCATTTCCCTTTTGCCTGCAATTCCAGTCCCTTCCTTCTAGCTTGGCGTAGCATTTACAACTTTCATGGTCATATAGCTCCATTTTACCTAGCATTTCTAGATGTTTAGAGTGGAAGGGAAGCCTTCCCACCCAACCTTAACGTGGGATGTTGCTGGAACGCATTCGTTCTTCAGTCTACTAAAGTCTTGCTCTTTCATTTTATCATCAAAGAAACTCTTTGAAAAAACTAGTTGATGGGTCTCCTGGTTTCTTTCCACCCCAGCAAGAAAATTAGTTTCTCAAAACCAATGGCCTCTTTTCCTCTCCTGATTATTATATAGCATGAGACTTGACAGCACAGACAGGGGACATTTACAAAATAATTATTGTACTCTGTGTCGAAATACATTTATGGCATTACTGCCTCAAGGAAAACCAAACACCTGGCTCAAAATTGAGAAAAATGTAACTCAGCAAGCTTATCTCTAACCCTGCATGATAAAAGGATCTATCTGAGTGTGTTAGAGCTGTCAGTAGCACCTGCAAAGTGCTTTCTCTACTGCTATGTCAATTATCCCCCCTCCCCTGCTTAAAATAGAACTGGTATATAGGCACAATTTAAGCCAGCAGTTGAGATTCTGGACTATTCTACCATCAGGTTTAACTCCAAAGTGTTGCCCAAGAGCCTGTACATCCCTGGTTTGCACTGCAGAGTTGTAGTCCTAATCATTTCTTTATGTGCTCATGAGGAAAATGATAAAGGAATGAATGCTTCTCTTCCTTCTGCTTTGTCATTCTGCCGCTGCTTGTGCTGATTGACTTTCTCATTAGCGATGCAAGGTCCAGTTGTCTACGTTGTGCTCAGCGGGGCATCCTTTCTCATATCTTATTTTTTATTGGTCAGCATTATATTGTGTGGTCTTGGAACTGATTTAACTAGCACTCTCTGTCTGTACCATAGCCAGCACAACCTTTGAATAAAAGTGCTTATGGCTGTCAGAACCGAAGGGGCATTCCCGTGTTTATGATTGGCTCCCAAATTCATCTGTTGATGCCCTGAAGGTAATTGTCGGCTGTTTTATTTATAGAAATGGTTTATTCAGTGTGGTCACATGTCATGAGCTGCCGTATGATAATCTGGTATGCCCTCAGATGGGTAATCAAAGCTTAGTAGCAAATTTCCAAGAACTAACAAAACAAATGTGATGTATAGAATGAGCTTCATTCATTTGGGACAGTAGACAGCAGTAGTTGAATCACTGAAAAAGGTTTTGCTTTTCTCTCAGCTGTGTGGTAGATGGGAGTTTTTAAACAGGTTGCCCAGTATAGCACTCTAAAAAGGCTTTGTTTATTATAAAAGCAAAGCATGTTTATTATCTAAATGCCAGTATAGAATGGAAGAGTAAAAATGAAATTGACTCAATTTATCCCCCTACTACCCTAATATCACTCTTGGGTAATATGCTTTCAGAATCCTAGAGACAGAAAAAGAAATGGAGATGGAGTCAGTCACATATATGAAGTTTTAAAAATTAATCATTATATATATATATATATATATATATATAATTTACCCACCTTGATTTTTGAATTAATTTGTCTTGCAAATTTAGGATATGTAGTTCTAATTCTTTCTAATAGCCATGTAGTGCTCCAGATCATAGATACAACATGTCACAAATTAGGAAGTTCTTTTATTAATAGACATAAGGTTGTTGCCAATGTTTGGCTGTTATGAACAGTGACTTAGTCAACGACCTCAAACATATATCTTGGAGAACATAAGCTAATATTTATGTAGGAGTAACACTTAGAAATGGAATTTATCACTCTACAATTAATACATATTTTGAATTCTTGTGGATATCCTCAAAGACATTGTTTTGACATGTTCACCAGCATTGAATGAGTGCTTATTTCCCCCACACCCCAGTTGGTACCCAGTGTT